>WNHD01000294.1:0-90958 GCA_011057455.1 Ganaspis sp. Gsp50
AAATAACAACTACCTACACAAATTTTGCTCTTAACGGATCGATAAACTACATTTTTAATATATTAACAATGGAGAGCAATCAATCTTTACATTCTCATAGTACTTTTACTGATTAACAGTATTTTTACTGATGCACAGTATTTTTACTGATGCACAGTATTTTTACTGATGCACAGTATTTTTTACTGATTCACAGTATTTTTTTTACTAATTAACAGTATTTTTACTGATGCGCAGTATTTTCTATTGATTCACAGTGAGGTTTCACTGATTTGCTGTGTATTCACTGATTCACCGAGAGATTTCACTGATTAACAATGCATTTTCCTGATTCACAGAATTTTTTACTGATTAACAGTATTTTTAATAATGCATAGTATTTTTACTGATTCGCAGTGAATTTTCACTGGTTTGCCGTGTATTCATTGATTCACAGTCATTTTCTCTGATTATCAGTGTTTCTACTAATTTACAGTATTCTGCCTAATTGGCAATGAGTTCTCATTGACTTCCAGTGTATTTCCCTGATTCACAGTATTTGTTGCTGATTGACACTGAATTATCACTGATTCGTAGGGTATTCACTGATTCACAGTATATTTCTCTGATTCACAGTATATTTTCTCTGATTCACAATATTTTTACTGACTCATTGTATTTTTAACTGATTTACAGTGTATTCGCTGATTCACAGTGGATTTTCATCGAATTTAGCAGTAAATAGTTACTCAACTAATCAGTAGCTATTTTTTCTATAACTGATAAGTATTAGTACATTTCTACTATTTCAATAAATAGTTCAATAAATAAATAATAGTCATTCACTGATTAGTAGAGGCATTGACTGATTCGAACTTAAATTTACTGATTCGCAATGATATTCAGTGATTTATAGTTTTATTCACTAATTTATAGTCATTTTGATTCATTTATAGTGATATTCACTGATTTAAAGCGACATTCACTGATTCGTAATGATATTGACTGACTTACAGTGACATTCAATTACCAAAAAATTAGCTTTTTTTACTCGTTAAGTCAGTGACTTTTTTACTGATTCAAATTATTAGAGAGTATCTATTTTAATGAAAAATATTGTTGAATATTTATGTCTTGACAAATTTTAAGGCTTTCTTGTCTGTAAGCTACAAAAAGTAGTTTTTTACTATAAACTTCTACTAAATCACTTCAGAAAAAAAATGCATAGGTACCAACTTTAATACTTTCCTTTGGCAATTACAAAATGGAAAAGAAACTAATTGGAAAAAGGAAGCATTTTGACGCTAATATACTTGTTTCCGACAAACATTTAATGAAAATTACTCTTTGAAAAACAAAAGACTAGCATTTTAATTATAGTTAAAAATGAAACACAATGTCATGGATTATGATATAGAATTGTATTATGAATTATATGATATTGAATTGTATTATGAATTATATGATATTGAATTGTATTATGAATTATATGATATTGAATTGTATTATGAATTATAATATAAATTGTATTTATGATTGGATTACAATATGAATAACAATATACGAATTACAATAAAAATTTGTATTGTCCATTGAAGTATACTGAGCGTTCTATTAAAGCGAGGAACCCCTGCTTTCTAGAACACAGAGCTTATCACTTACTGTCGCATTTCTTTCCAACACATAGCCACGTGTTGAAATTAAGAGTAGAAAAAAAAGGCAAATATAATCGTTCGTTAACTTGCCACTTATTCGTAATCAGAAACTGACCTCGAGCCCTTATCAAAGAAGATTGGATTTTTTAAAATTCATCCGTGCTTACTGGAAATATATGTGAAATGAAATGATATGTCTCTTGGTCTTATCGTAATGAGATAACAAGACTATCATATTCGCCAAGCACAAATGCTCTCGATGGAACGTCCTATGCCACCGGCCAATTGGCACGGTTGACCCGTCATTAGGATCAAGGATTTTTGTCGACGGGTTTACTTGCATGCATGGGTCACTATTACATTAATACAACCAACCGTCGAAGCGATAAGGCGAGAAACAAGCAATATTTCGAAGAGGCTTTTACGTGCTACTAAGTTATATTTATGTCTGACGGACAACTCCGAGGTCCGACTAAGGACCCTGCCAACGCTCACTTTTCGTCAAAAGATCGCTTTTTAACTCTGCTTTTCTATTCTATTTTATACTCTTATATTTCACACCCTTTTTTTTACCCTTGTATTTTATACCCTTGTATTTTATACTCATGTATTTTATATCCTTTTGTACATATTTTATATCCTTATATGTTTTATACTCTTAATATTTTGTACACTTTGGTTTCCTTTCTATTTTTGTTTTGCTATATACTCTTTTTGTTTTTCACTCTTTCTTTGTTTTTGCTTTTCATCCTCTTTCCGTGTTTTTGTTTTTTCTCTCTTTCTAACTTTCTGCTTTTTTATCCCTTTTTTTATCTGCTTCTTTTCTCTTTCTACGTTTTTGTTTTTTTCTCTCTCTATGTTTCTGCTTATTTCTCTATTCGTAACTTTTCTACTTTTTTCAATTTGTTTTTTTACTTTTTCTCTGTATCTATTATTTTACTTTTTCCCTATCAACTATTCTACATGTCTGTATTATTTATTCAACTAGTCATGTAAAGTTTGCTAATCTTTTTAGGTAGATTTCACTCAAGTACTAAAGTGATTTTTACCCAACCTCTTCAACTCAAGTGTTTAGATACATTTTACTTGAGTGTTAAGTGGATTTCATTTGCACATTTTCTTCCTGTAATCCACTTAATTTTTTCTGACTATTTTCTACTTAACTTCGCTGAAAATTAATATACGAAAAATCCCATAATTCATCACTGAAATAAATCGACGAATAAACTTTCATTTAACTTTGATTCAACTATCATTGACAAAAAAACTATAATAAATATAAACTTCCTTGAAAAAAAAAGAAAAGAATACTCAATTTCAGAAAAAGAATCCTTAAGAAGAACAAATTCGTTTAGAAGAACAAATACTATATATGAAAACATTCTTTGTAGAAAGAACATCTAAATAAAAAGAAATTTTTTATAATGAGAACTTCTTTATAAGAAGAACTTTATAAGAACTTTTTAAGAAAAACTTTTTTATTAGAACTATATAGAAAGAACTTCTTTTTAAGAAATTTACAAGAAGAACTTCTTTATAACAAAAAATATTCTATAAAAGAAATATTTGATAAGAAAAAATATTATATAAAAAAAATATTCTATGAGAAAAAATATTCTATAAGAAAAAATATTCTATAAGAAAAAATATTCTATAAGAAAAAATGTTATATAAGAAAAAATATACTATAACAAAAAAAATCTTTATTGTAGAAAGAAGAACTGAAGATGAAACTCTATTTAAAAAACTGTTACATAAAATGAACTTTTCCAATAAAAAGAATATTGAAAGCTGAATGAGAAATAAATATCAATTGTTGACATAGTGAGTTCCCCTGACACACTGACTCAGAATGAACCAATACAAGGAAAGTGAAAGCTCATTTGTGAAACAGGTTTTTAGTGACCGAATGTACGCGATTGTCCGGTATTAATATTAGTGATGCTAAACCTGAGCTCGGGTGAAAGGAGAGACCAAAATGAGGCCCCGAGGAATAGTCAATATGCATGATAAAGGTTCTAACTTGACATAACCTTACCTAATTTCAGCATCAGCACAGGCTGTGGCAATTTTTCTCCAGGTGAAAACACTGAAGCTCTTCTTAGACTCTTTCTTCCTTTCTCTCTTTGCATTTTCCTTTTGCCGACTTCCCGTCGTGTGAAACTGACTTCCCGTCGTTCGCGTTTTTCACAAAAACCGTCACTAATCTTGTCAGACTCAATTTCTGAACTCAACGTGACAATTGTCACATTTCCCCACTGATTAGTTGTAATAATTTTTCAGTTCTGGGTTTTTTATTTCCCTTTTTTATGTGCTTTCTTATTTTTATGTTTTAATTCAAACTTTGATTTGATTGAAATCTCCTATGTATACAATTAACTTGTTTAGTTAAAACCAGTAAAGGATTTGAATATTTATTTGTGAAATTAGAAACTTTGTCAAAAATTTGAACCTTTAATGGGATTTAAAAGGCAGGCGCTTTAACACGATTTTGAGAAAGCTTTTCAATTTTGTCTTTTATTATTGACACGACAGGCAGACAATTTGAGAAGGATGACAGTAGTTAAAAGTTGCGGCCAAATTTTATGGCTGCGGTTTCTGCACTCTTTTCACAGTGGCGAGACCATAAATTTTGGCAATGGTGGTTCTATAGTTGTGCGATTTTCACCCATAAATTATCCCTCTAAGTAGTCCTTTAAAATGAATAAGCACATATTTCCGTTTTTCACTTGCAAAAATAACTTTCATTAATATTCTTTTTTCGTTACTATCTTTTTTTTAAAGAATTTAAAGTACGTTTTTAATGGAAAAAATACGCTTTTAGTACAAAAATATGTTTTAATCAAAGAAGACGTTTTTTAATAAAATATATATTTTTAAAAAGACGCTTATTAATAAAAGACGGTTTTTAATAAAAGACGTTTTAATAGAAAAAGACGCTTATTAATAAAATACGGTTTTTAATAAAAGACGTTTTAATATAGAAAAAGACGTTCTTTAATAAAATATGTTTTTTTAAAAAAGACACTTTAATAGAAAAACATATTTTTTTAAAAAAGACTTTGAAAAAAGAATGCGTATAAAATGTTTGTTAACTCACAGAAAACCCATTTTTTTCTACTATTAAAATTGGGTCCAAACAGATAAATACACAACAATTAAACGTCTGAAATAAATTTTATTATTGCGGCCAAATATCTATTGAAATTTGATAAAATTCTACTCTATTTAGCAGAGCAACAAAACTAATTGGCTAATTAAATTTTTTGCCATAAAAATCTGAGAGTTATGAAAGAAAAAGCCGTATTTTTATGCAAATAAATAATCAAGGTTCGTAACTGTAATTTATTTTACGACCGTGACGATAGTTTTTATTATAACCAAGTTATTTAATCTAATCGCTACTAAATATGCCTCTCACTATTACACGAAAGGTTGAACTGAATGAAAAATATACCGGCAATATCTATGATTGAAAATGAACTAATAAATATACCAACGATAATTCTAAATTATTTAAGTGTTTCTACTTCAGTAGCAATTACTTTAACTGCGTTTGTAATTGCAGCTTATGGTTATTAACTTTCAGGTTATAAGTTGTTTACCTCTTTTTTATTCCATCCCAATCACTTCTAGTGCACTTTCTTTAAAAATCATTTTTTAGTACACAATAAGTCAGAAGAAACAAAACACTATTCGTTTTTGTTCTCAATAAACAATATTATTATTTTTTTGTAGTATTACTATTTCTTTATTATTACTATTATTTTTTTTTATTATTTTATTATTATTATTTTATTATTATTATTATTATTACATTATTATGACTATTTTATTATTTTTTATTATTATTATTATTATTTTTATTACAATTACTATTATTTTATATCATTATCTACCAATCACTTTTTTTTTTACAATTAGATTTAACAGAATAATTAAATTTTTAATGTAACGCTTACGTTTTAATCAACGAATAACCACAGACTGAACGTAAAATCGACCATTGATTCCAAATTAGTTCACGGAATTTCGAAAAACGTTTATATTTACATGTTTCGATCACAAATTGTTATCAAATTGAAACGAATTGTTTTTCTTAATTTGCTGAATTTATACAAAAGTATGAGAAATACTTTTGTATCAATATTCTTTAGTATCAATATTTTTTGTATCAATATCAACCAATCGAAGGCTAATTTGACAATCGTATATGTAATAACGAAATCAGTTTTAAAATAAAAAGTTAAACACGCGACCGAACATAAATTATGATTGGAGATTTAATATTTTGAAAAATGATGGAATTTACGTGCAAAGAAAACTAAATTTCGTATTTTCAAATCTGCAAAAGTGTGTCAATTGGTGAGAGTCTTTTGCTTTTGTACACAATTCCAAGTAATAAATCGCATCAATTACGACAATGTGCTTTTTCAGTTTTTGGACTATCGTCAAAAGATTTGATAATTATTTTTTGATTTGACACAAATATTATTATTTTCTTTGTTCACTAATGTAATGATTTTGTTTTATTATTCACACATTTAATGCAAACTTTTTTACAGATAAATAAAATTTATTTTAAAAAAATATCTAGTAGTGAAAATCTTCATTTGTATATCAGTAGAAATTTGATTCGTTTATAATTATTTCAGTCATTTATAAACACTATACCATAATTACTGATGAATCAATGAAAATAAAAAGTAATTAGTAGAAAAAAGGAAAGTAGAAATAAAAAATGACAAATCAAATAAAAACGTGCATATAGATAAAAAGGGAAATAAAATGGATAAAGAAAATGAAAAGTTAAAATGAATAATAAAATAAAAAATAAAATAAAAAAATAAAATAAAAGAATAAAATGATTAATGAACAATAAAAAAAATTAATCAAGGGAATTAATGAAAACAAAACAGTTTTTAAAGCCCATTAATAGTTTCTTATCCCATGAATCATTTTCGATCTATTCTCGATCCATTCTCGAGTAAGAATCACTTTTAGTGCGGTCTTATGACCGTCTATTCCGATTATAAAATTGGAAATACGGTTCCTGAAGTTCACAATGAACTTTCTATTGTTGAATTTATTGAGGAGCTTTTGAATTTATGAAGAGTGTTGGAAATGGTGTTTTTCTTGGGGACATAAAATATTTTCTCTGCTGAGTAAGCTGCTTTCTATGCAGATTTCTACATTATAGCAGAAAGGTAATAGATTATTGAAAGCAGTGATTACTGCTCGCACAGACAAAAGAAATTCTCAATGCTTGCAAAATCCTGGCTGCAGGAGAACCTGCCCCTGAAAAATTCACATCCACGGTGGGCCGACCAAGAGAGTTGCAATTTGCAATAGAGAAACGTCAAAGTCCCACGCAAAGCTCGTTTACATCGACACCAGACAAGTCTACTTCAAAAGACACACCAACGGAAACGCTAATGCCACTTTCGAAATAGTAACAATTTACTGTGTCAGAAATACTGTCAGAAATATTTGTAACTTTAGTTTATTGCCGAGTATATTTTGTCGCAAAGATTTGTATATATTCAGTTTGCTGAGGTCTTTAAGTATATTTTAATATATATGAATGACGTTAAGTATATTTTAGTATGTTCGTGTCTAGTCCTGAAGAATTGTGTCATATTTTAGTAGGTTGATGGAAATGAAAGTTGAAGTATTTGAGGTATCGTGAATTTGGAATTGTAATACAAATAATAAATAGTAAAAATAATAAACAGTAAAAATAATAAACAGTAAAAATAATGAATAGTAAAAATAATAAATAGTAAAAATAATAAATAGTCAAAATAATAAATAGCCAAAATAATAAATAGTCAAAATAATTAATAGTCAAAATAATAAATAGTAGAAATAATAAATAATCAAAATAATGAATGATAAACAATCGAAATAATGAGTAATAAATAATACAAATAATAAATAGTAAAAATAGTACTAGACTTTTGGTTGTAATACAAATTTATAAAAATTTCAAATAATTAACTTAATTGAAAAAAATTAGATTTTCAATGAATTATTCCGGTACCGTGTACTTTAATAATAATCGATTAATGTTTAAAACACAGTTTTCTTGAAAGTATCAACTTGATACCAAAAAGTATCAAACTGACTACAAAAAGTATCAAATTGACCACAAAAAGTATCAAATTGATCACAAAATCTTCATCAATTTGATATCAATTTGGTACTTTTGAGTAAAATGTGAATTTTTCGAGCAAATTTAAAGTTTTTAAACATAAATTATTTGATATTTTTGCAAATTTCTGTTATATCCAAAAGTCTATAATACTGTCAAGGAAATTTTCAATTACTTATTTTTTTTGTACACGAATTTGTACATTATTTTTTTGTACACGGAAAAAACATATTTTATTGAATTTGAGAATATCAATAGAGCATCAATTCCAAATATTAATAAGTTCAAAATTTTCTTAAATTATTATCTACACTCAATTCCAAAAAATTATATAATTATATATAATTATTAATTATATTATGCACAACCCACTTTTACTGTTAAAATAACATCTATTTTTTCCAGTAGGTATAATTAATGTTTCTCAATACGAACACAGTTTTCTTGAAAGTATCAACTCGATACCAAAAAGTTTCAAAATGATCACAAAAGGTTAATCAAATTGATCACAAAATCTTCATCAATTTGATATTATTGATATCAATTTGATATTTTTGATATCAATTTGATGCTTTCAAGTAAACTATGAAGTAAAGAATATAAACCAATTTTTGATAAACCGTATTTCCGACAAAACAAATAAAAATAAAAATGATCAAAAACAAAATGCAGTTTTGCAGAACATAAAAGTCAAGACAGGATATTTAACAGTCGTCATAGTCGATAAGCTAATAAACACTCTGGCACAAGAGTCGTGTTGATTTCATTACTAGCTTAACGGCAGCTTAACACGAATATAAAGGCTTAAAGTCATGATGAAAACAAAGTTCCCATCAAGAATACATATAGAGAAGAGTGAAATCGTCCAGAAGATTCCTGACATTATTCAAAGCCAGTAATGGCGTCAGATCATTTCGAATTTTGCAATGAAAGTGTTCAGGGGGCACAAAAGTTTATAATCATTTGTTAACACATGCGGCACAGTTATAATAAAAGGGTACAACGAACCTTTTGCCATATTCTTGCGAAAGTTAAAATTGGTAGACTCGTCGCATGAGAGACGTGACCAGCTAAGATTTTAGATAATTTTATCAGAAATCTGGTAATTGTCACGACAACGGCTAATGTATTACCATGTTGCTTTGATTTAAACTTTACAGCATTTACTGTGTCCTGGATTTCAATTCTCACACGTGAAATACCTGTTTAGAGATGACATAGATCCAGCATATTACTTTTTAGAAAACTGTTATTAATGGAGGAAATGCGGGTATAGATGGTATAAATTCAAACAGCAGATCAATAAGGATCAATCATTTTTATAAAAAAATTGTAGTTGAGGAAAACAAATTGTAGGCTTAAATTATCGTGTACCTGAGGTGTAGGTTCCTAAAAATGCCAACTCTAACAAATTTGAATCATCATCATCATCAACAACTCTAAATTTGAATCATCTTAAAGCATATCCAAACTTTCAACTGTATTAATTTCGTATCATGGTGAATAAAGAAAAATGAAAAAGTACGAATCTTTTCAATTTTTCCTGGAAATTCTAGTTTTAGCAATTTAATTTCGCGTCACTATTGTCGATTATTATTATTAATTGTATAAGAAAATTCGTATACATGTATATCAAATTTAATAAAATGATATTAAATTTATTATCTCTTTATTAAATTTGACATACCTGTATACGAATTTTCGTATACAATAGTATAATAAATTTAGTACATCATGATATAAATACGTGCTTCTTATCGAGCTTCTTGTATACCTACATGATATTACTAAATTTCGTATATAAATATTTTTTACAGTGATACATATAGTATCAAACAGATATTGAAAGTACTGATGAAGATTTTGTATTCTATTTGATACTTTTTGTTATCAAGTTGATACTTTAGAAAAAGTTGATACTTTCAAAAAATTGTCTTCAAAATGAATTTTCATAGCAAAAATCAGGTATTTCTAATTAAACAGTACATCTAAAAATAACGTATTGAAATTAAGATATTAAAATTAAGGTATTAAAATTAAGGTATTAAGTATTAAAAATGGCACACAATTTTTTTTTCAAAATATCGGATTAAAATTTCCTTCATTTGACAAAGTTCAGAGCTACAAATGCATACAATTTTCAAGATTTCGGCTGAATGTCAAAATCAACTTTCGAGAGCAGTACAAATGGTGTTGGGATTCTTGCACGACTGTAACACACATTTTCTTTATTTACGAATTTATGCATGCTTCAATTGTCGATTGCATGGCGCAAGGTCATCTGGGAACAAAATACAGGACAGTATGACTTGTAATCGTTTTATTTGCTTTGCGGTGCAAGAATCGTCACGTACTGTTCTCAAACATCATTTCAATAAGACAAACAAAGTTCCACCAGTGTTGGAAAATAATATCGCCATTTCAGAGTGGTCGATTATGGTTGAAAGCTTCAAGTCAGAGCTGCAAGTTGTCAAGTGTGAGTTTAACTAAAAACGAGAAAATAGGTCGCGTTGTGATCGTTCCATTTTTTTATATAAGGGTCCCTGAGAAGTAAGAAGTACTTACAAAAGCTAGAAAATAATTAAGAAAGAGAAGCATGTAGGAATGCTTCAGAGATGGAAGATGTGCATGAGAGTAATGTTTCAAGAAAAATTTTCAGTCGTTACTCACTCAAGGCATATGTTGATGAATATATAGACTCACCTGAAACAAAAAAAGGGGTTATTGTTAAATGAGTTGATAAATAATTTTATATTTTTAATTTTATATATATTTTATATATTAATTATTTAATAATTATTTTCTGTGCGCATTTAGTAACAATTTTAAAAATGCAAATTTTGTACAGTAATTTTATCGTGCGCATTTTATAAAGTAATTTTAAATTGCGCATTTTGTAACGCAATTTTACTGTGCGCATTTTGTACTTTAATTTTATTGTGCGCGTTTTGTAACGTATTTTTACTGTGCGTATTTTATAAAGTTATTTTAAATTTCGCATTTTATAACGTAATTTTACTGTGCGCTGTTTATAACAAAATTTTACTATGCGCATTTTGCAACTTAATTTTATTATGCGAATCTCGTATATCTTGCAAACTTTGATTTTTATAAATTTGTAAACAAAAATAAACATTTTCCATAGTCTTTTTGTATAGGTTCAATAGGTTCTGGTTTCCTAGTGTTGCAAAAAATTGTAACAGAAGCCCGTTACTCAACACGAATCTAGTTAAACTATCGAAGCGAATCTAGATGCAGGGAGTTGTTGACCAGAGCGCATTCCGCTCCATCATTGGTTGGGCAATTCGACTGCATGTGCAACGCTCCTCCGTGCACATATTTTACGCTCGGTACTTTAATATTATACATTATTTTTATTTTTCCTTCAAAATTCTTAACACCTCTATTGTTTACAACCTAAAGAAACGACCCTTTGTTTTTTTTTATGAATAAAATATCCTTTCATTCCCTAATTGGGGCGTCCTATTTGGTCGCATGCAATAACTGCCTCAACGCGCGTAAATCCCTTTCAAAATTCTCACCGCGAAAGAAATTTGCCATCAACAGAAAAATAAAAAAGTTGTGTGCGTTCAGAGACAGTTATTGCACGCGGGCCCTCAAACTTTTCCTTGAGGAAGCAAAAAATAAGTTCGAATCGAAAATTAAATATGGAAATAAATGAAGAAAAATGTAATAGCGAGAAAAAATGGAAAAGAGAGAGAAAGAAAAAAAAGAGAAAATGGAATAAATAGGAATGGGATTATAAGTAGGGAATAAATAATGGAAAATTTGCCGAATAGGAAAGAAATAGAAAAATAAAATGGAAAGGTTGTGCGGATTGGGATGATTAAAGAGTGACCTTTGTTTAAATGAAAACGGCTGTAATGCAAAATTTTTTGCAGCGTCAGAATAGATACAAAGTTACAGTGTGCGCTCGAGTTTGTTGTCCGTCTGTGGCAAGGCCCGTTATACAATGTGTGGCATTCTGGCACGATTGTCGAAACCACCTTCGCGCCGCAGGTTACTCGCTTACCGGGAGCCTTGCCCCATAACTGCATCAAAGGCACGCGAGTCCTCGAGACCAGCGCTCACATTCAGAATGGCCGAAGCAAATTGGCGAAGGCAAAGTGTCAAATAAGCGCAACGCCGTCACGCTTTTAGAAACGCACATTAAAGTAAAGACATCAAACATCATTTTTCCACAAAGCCATTTTTTTTAAAAAAGAACACTCTGTTTTACAATCTTTTTTTAAATTTATTTTATTAATCTATTCAATCTCTCAACTACATTTTTTTGGAATTATTATTTTCAGTATTATTTGCAATAATTTTTTAATATTGTTTTCAAGTGTTTTTCAACATTGTTTTCAAGTATTTTTCAATATTGTTTTCAAGTATTTTTCAATATTGTTTTTAAGTATTTTTCAATATTGTTTTCAAGTATTTTTCAATATTGTTTTCAAGTATTTTTCAATATTGTTTTTAAGTATTTTTCAATATTGTTTTCAATTATTTTTCAATATTATTTTCAATTATTTTTCAATAATATTTCCAATTGTTTTTTAATATTATTTTCAATTATTTTTAAATATTATTTTCAAGTATTTTTCAATATTATTTCCCTGTGTAGAAATTGCCCGATCTGGGTTCCCTGTTTCATTCCCGCCGGGTCTGGCCCCGGTCAGGGCCATGGCAAAATTTCTGCACGGGTCCAATTGTTTTTATAATAGTTGTTATAATAATTGTTATAATAATTGTTATAATAATTGTTATAATAATTGAATGCCGGTTTTAAAGAAACCGAACTTTCTCTTTAATTAAAAAACGATAAAGAAAATGGTTTAGTTGAATTAAAAAATGCAATTGAAAGAGAATGAGCACTCTCGATCTTCTTTAGAAAGAAACAAGAAGTGTTTCGCAGTCGAGGGAGCAATCGGGTCCGTCAGTACATTCACCGAGTTTTCCACATGCGTGTGGCGAACTTTCCCGACTTTTGTGGTTTCGCATCGGAGGGTGATTATCGACAGTTGGATCAAGAAATGGCGAAACTCGGCTAGCCAAGTAATACACACACACACACACACACATATATATATATATACATATGTGTGTTCCACAATGTCCAATGTATACATGGCTTGGAGAAAATATTGTTAAACCGGTCATAATTTGCAAGGCGTCAATTATTTGCTCGAGTCTATACGCAACACTTGTTTTTTTCTACACATTTTATAACAACAGGGACTTTTGCTTTTTCAGTTTAATGTAAATATAAATGCACAAATTGCACCAACTCCCTCTTGTTAGCCACGTGCTTTATCCGCGAGTCGCGTGTACGTATTTTTAAGTACATCGATCAAAAGACATTTTTACCGAGACACTTTATATCAAGATAGGAAACAAGCCAAGTGTGATTTATGCTTTTATGGAGTTCATATCTGTCATACTGCTCGATTAATCTGAATTATGCAGAAAGAGAAATCGTTTTTGTTGCAGTTTCAGACTTGGGGTACATGCAAAAAAGATAACCTGGCTATATTCAGAAATTTCTCATAAAACTTTGGAATAGAGTATTTTTAATAAATTTTTAACTTTTTCATTTGATAAATAGTACTGTTGATAAATATCAATGATATGGTAAATGATTGCTATATTTATTTATTTATTTATTTACAATTGTGAACGGGCTTATTGATGATCAATCATCGGAATAATTGCTTTGGATTCTCATATAAAGAAAGTACTTAAAATTTTTAGCAGAAACCTTTTTTGAAAACCTGAGGGGATTAAAATAATGCAAAATAATACAATTTCTTGGGCTAATTTTGGGAAATTATGCAAAAAACAGTAAGTAACAAATCACATCTAATTATTTCGTATAATTTTAATTCTCTTGAGTTTCGTATGAGACGATACATTTCGAGAATCTGTTATTTCGTAAAAGGAAAGAGATGAAAATAGTGCACTCATTTTTTTTCAATGTATTTTCATTCTCATTTTTTCGAAAATTTTTGAAACGAATTTTCGCTCAAATGCGTCACTACTTTTTGTATTATAGAACAAAAGTGCTATACATGTAGTACAAAAAGTATTAGGTTTAAGACTTTCTTTTTTCTGTGATAACTGTACTTTTTGAATGCAAAAAGTAGTGCTATAGTAGTCGTTTTTTCTAAAAAAAAAACTACTTTTTGTATCCAAAAATTAGTAATTTACTACTAAGTAGTGATTTAGTAGTGATTTAGTAGTAGTTTTCAAACAAAATTGATTTTTGTGTACAAAAGGTGTGATTAACTACTTAATATTAGTAAGTAATTTCTTTAAAAAAGTACATTTTTTTAGTTATATCTGAAAGTTATGATCTCTATTATTTTGTCTCCACTTTCGAATTGGTGCTAGTTTGAAGAAAATTGAATAATGCGTGTAAACAAAAAAAGTAGCATGTAGTCAGAGATTACTTAACAGTTTTCCTCGAGAGTTATGGATTTTATGAATGTGTTACTTTTATAGTAGCTTATGAGTGTACAGAAGGACTCTGACCTGTGTGTATATGACACGGTTGGACACGTCATCAAGATTGGCTCTTATCCAATTAACTGATTCGTCGAAAGGTGAATCTGTTGCAATCGTGATTCAAACTTAGGGATTAAAGATGGAATGAAAAGTATCTTATTAAGGATAGTGATGAATTTTACTACTTGATTTCACTTATTAGCCAAGCAATAAAGCAATAAATAAAAAAGTAAAAGTTCCACTAAGAATCTCCGATAACTTGAATATCAACAATCATCCACCTCCATAAATATTAATTATACAAAAGATATTTCCTGCATCTAGCCATCGCACTAAATCATGTAGATTTATTATGATCCCCCAAAAAGGAGGAAAAATACAAACACTAGACAAACACTACATAAAATCCCCCTTTAAAGGGGGATGTAACTAGGCCTAGATGTAACATAATTACAAGAGAATTATGCAGAATTTGTTGATCCCTCAAATTAGAGGTTTTTACTTTTTGACGTAAATAACGGAAAATCATGCAGAATTTTTTGATCCTCAAAAACACGGTAACGATGTAATAAGATATTTAAGGAGCACGTTATTAAAGACATTTTACCCCTTAAAAAATTCAGCATAATTTACTGTCTACGATGATGGCATTTTAATTTCATATTCAAAAACAGAATTTCAATTGTAAACTCTTTTTGCAAAGAGATAATTGTTTTCGTAACCAAGTTTGGAATAATTTTCTGACCTGACCGTTCTAGTCAACCTATCTCTGCAACCTACTATACGTTATCCTATAATGTTGCGAAACAGGGACGAGATCCAGTTACCCACATTTTGCACTACATATCAGCCAGTAATTACACAGAAAATTGCAGAAGAAACTCCCTCTGTTATCAAAAAAGCACTTTTAGCTCGAAAAAATACTTTTCACTTCCATTTTTACAGAATCGCCACTGCCTCTTCTCATTTTTAACACAATCAAGTAAAAAACACCAAATTAAATTAAAAACACATTAAACACAAATTAAATTAAACTTCAAACACTTTCAAACATTATAAATTCCAACACAGAAAATAAATTGGTTTAAATTCGTTTCGAGTTATTTTGAACCACACAGAAAAAAATAAGTGTTCGATTTGATGCAAATAGTTTTAGAAAAGTACTTGCATTCGTGTTAAAACCAGAAATGAACTGAAAATCAATATAATTTTGACACGGATATTAGGGTTAAAACTACACTTCTTTTTTTCTGTGCAATGCTAAAGTACATAGACGGTGGCACTCTCTCACTGGATAATATTTGTTTCGTATTGTTTCAACACGATTTTAGAGTTCAAATAGCACTTATTATTTCTAGTGAAGTATAAAGATGCAAAAATTTGTTGAAAATTGTATAAACATGTCAAAGTTGTTAAAAATTGTTTAAAGATTTTAAAGTTGTTAACCTTTGCATAAGGATATTAACTTTTGTTAAAAGGTATTAAAAATTACCAAAAGATATTCAAAGATATTCAAAGATGCTGAGAGATATTAAAAGCTTATTAAAGCTGTAAAAATCTGTAAGGTAAAACTATTGATAACAAACTGTCAATTTTTTTGGAGAAGCAAGTATGCATTGTTGCATATGTTATGTACGTATTGTTACGTATGTTACGTATTGTTGCGTATGTTACGTATTGTTGCGTATGTTACGTATTGTTGTGTATGCTACTTATTGATAGCGTATGTTATGTATGTATTATTACGTATTTATTTTTACGCACGTTACACATGTATTGTTACGTACTTTACGTATGTATTCTCACGAATGTTACGTATGTAACAATAAATTTTTCAGACTTTCCGAGAGCGGCTGACCTAACGATAAAAGTCGATTAACTCTTATCAAAGACTTATTAATGTTTGATATATTAAATAATAAATGGTAATTTATTACGATTTAGGAACCGAGTGCAGAGTGTGTTGAGCAATAGAACAAGTTGCCCTCGAAGGTCGACGATCTGTACCTTCTCTTTGACACGTCAGTAATATTACTTTTGTTGCAACATTTACATGGACGCGAGATTAATACGCATTCGCTGTCATAATTTACCTAATGGATATTTTATATGTCTAAAAGGATAATTCTAATATCCGTGTCATTTCAAATGGCATTTCTCATAATCTCATCCAACATAACCTCCCAGTCCCAATCGCATTGCATAGTTCCATTGCTACGATTTATGCCCAAGTCTCAATGCAAATAAAGCTTAAAGTATGCACATCTGTGTACAACACCTACTTGTCAATAAATAATAAATTCACACAAACACGACTGCGACCTGTTGATTAAACTCCTTGGCTCTACTCTGTTCTCCGCTATGACAAAACTCTATCGAGATTTTTAAAAAAGGTTTATTTTAAAAAATGTATTAATTTATTAAAATCAATTGTCAACATTTATTAATTTGTAATAACAATGATCAATAAGTAACAAAATTCATTAGTAATTATAATATTCATTATTATTATTCATTAACTTCATCAAAAACATTTTAGGTTTATTAATTGCTGAGAATCTTCTCTACATAGTAATAATAGCATTATCATACATCAACTTTATGGCTATAATTTGAACTGTAACTAAAGTTTTCATTAACTTTAATTAAAATTAATTTATATTACTTTAAGTTACTTTAAATTATTTTAAGTTACTTTACATTATTTTAAGTTACTTTACATTATTTTAAGTTACTTTAAATTATTTTAAGTTACTTTACATTATTTTAAGTTACTTTAAATCATTTTAAGTTACTTTAAATTATTTTAAGTTACTTTAAATTATTTTAAGTTACTTTTAATTACTTTAAGTTACTTCAAATTACCTTAAGTGACTTAAAATGACTTTAAAAATGAATAAATTGCTAAATTTCTACTAAAAATGCCCGCAACAGGTTATGGGCCCAGATAAAATAGTCGATTGATTTTAGTATATACTAGACAAGTACTGCGAATGATTTTATTATCTTTTACTATATTCACTGTTTGAAAGAATAGTGCTGTTTGAATAGTTCTCGTTGTCTCTTAAAAAAGAAATAAATTGCACACTATTATTATCGCGAAAATAAATTTATAGCTGCATACAACTTAAAATAGAACCCCTTAAAATCGAAACTGGATTTCGGCATTGGAAAAGTAGTAAAAGTGAAACTGTCAGTGTGCATAACCACTGACAATGATTTATTTCGAGATGTATGCGACGTTCAAAAATTATTACAGTAACAAAAGTCGAACAAAGATACGTGCTACAGCTCGGTTCCAATGCTATTTTGACAAGACGGATATTTAAGACTGCGCCAATGAGCGTCACGGTGACCAAACATTTTGGCGGACGTGATTCTGTGCAGATCTTTGTTCGACGTGTCAATGACTTGATTAATCTGGTCCATTCACTGTTGCAATTTTAATTTTATCACACTAGATTTATTTCTTTTTCTGCCAATTGCATAACGTTTTCATCAAATTTTTTCTAAATGCAGTTACAAAAAATTTTAAATTAATTTTAAATTAATTTTCCATTTAATAAAACATTAATTGTTGTAACTGCAGTTGCAAACAATTTGATGAAAACGTTATTTTGTATTCAAAAAATTGCGAATCGTTTTCGGATATTCGTTAATAAATAAATAAATAAATAAATGCGTTTCAATACAATGTTTTTAATGAATCCTTTTAGCGTTTATTCTATTTTCTTGCATCTTCTTTTTTATAATAAAAGTTTTTAATACAGGTTAAAAACTTGGTTTTAAAACTTTTTTTTAACTTGGTTAAAAATGTTTTATCAACGATTCAAAAAGAAAATTAATATCTCACGATGTGGAATACTATAGGTATTCTAAACATTTTTTTCTAAAAATTCTTTTATAAATTTTGTTAAATAAATTCAGTTAACTAAATTTCAAAAAATCGTTTGAGATACAAATGGAAAAGAAAAAGTAAATAGAAAACTATTTTTAATATATGAAATTAAGAATTAACTCTGTTTTTTGACTCAGAGTGATCGATATTTTGTGTTCTATTTATGAAAACTATTTTTAGTTTCTTAAGAGGGCGCCACCATCTATGTACGTTAGCATCAGTTCAAAATAACACGATATGGATTTGAACCAATTTCTTTTCCGTGATTCTAAGCAAATCCTTCGTTTCATCGAAAAATCGTCAAAGCTTTTCAAAATCCACTGGCGTGATTCGTGAAGTAATCCCTATTCGATTTTTTTTAAAAAATAGGAAGTGAACTTACGACGCGAAAGAATTTAAATATTTGACGGTAGTCTAGCATCTGAATGTGACAATTATCATAATTTAAAGAGATAGGAAAAAGTGCAAATTACGGAAATGTTATTATCAGGAGAAAGCAATTAATTTACAATTCTATTAGACCCGGTTTCAGTTCATGACCCGTGTGTTCGAGGGTCGCTGCTCGTTTGTTTCTCGTTAATCAGGTCGCGGGGCCAACGAGAAGCGACTTTCCGTGATTATTGTTCGTATTTTATCATCTGATTATCACTTTTCCGCTGACCGCTTACTCAATTATAACGCATAACTCGCTCACAACTATTTTCAACCATTTTTCAGAGATTTACGTACTAAAATGCAAAAAGATTGCATTTTTGTAAAATTAACCAAAAATTTGACTGAGAGATTGACGAAAAGTTATGGGTACGATTAACCTCATTGGAGAAAAGAATTTATATCTAGAATTTATTAGAATAGAATAGAATAGAATAGAATAGAATATAGAATATAGAATAGAATAGAATAGAATAGAATAGAATATAGAATAGAATAGAATAGAATAGAATAAAGTAGAATAAAATAAAATAGAATAAAATAGAATTATAGAATTTATTATAGTTGATTATTTTAGTAGTATTTTTGTTGAAATTACTATCTGGTTTCTTTACTAGTTTTTTGGTTCAATTTGCTATTTGATTTCTTTGCTAGTTTTTTGGTTCAATTTGCTAATTGATTTCTTTGCTAGCTTTTTGGTTGAATTTACAATTTGGTTATTTCTTTACTAGTTTTTTTGGTTATTGAATTTACTATTTCATTACTTTACTACTTTATATTCGTTACTTTGCTACTAATTTATTTTCCTTTACTTAACACAGCAAAAACAAAGTCTTCAACCGTTTACATCTTAAAACCAAAATGACTGAAAGTCAGCACATTTTACATCTTGAAACAAGATTAAGTCAACTTTAGGTCTTAAAATCCAACCCTTGATGCTGAAATTTAGTTGAAATTGTATCTGATGTAAAAGGGTTTAGTCTAAAATGGTCTGAAAGTAAGAGTTCTTTTTTACAGTGACGCTTAAAAATTAATAAAGTCGATATAATTAATTTAATCAAGAAACTAAATGTACTAAAGTTTCGCTTCACCTTTGATGGAAAGTAACATACGAAATAATACCTTTGGTGAAAAAGTTTTATTCGCTAATAGCTTTTTACGAGAGAGTCCAGAAGCACCAACTTTTAAATTAGAGCAAGAAATCACCTCAGCAAGAGTTAAATCGTAAAGTTTTTTACAACTCCTGGGAAATTTAATTGATTTGATCCATGTTACGTAACAATGTTTTGTTGTTTTTGTAACTTCTCGTGTTGCCGAGAAAAGTGTTAGCGAAGAGGGGACCTTAGAAGGAAAACATTGTAGGTTATGTTTCATGATAGTTTTAACTTGATTAAATCCTCCTTTTTGATTATTTGCAGTCAAAAATAGTTTTCATTGATAGAAAATATAAATTCACAAAGAATTTATATAATTTATTATATCAGAAAGAATTAGAAACGAATCTTCGATCAAGTTAAAACTATCATCAAAATGCAATATAACTACTACATAATTTACCATTTTTGCGCCCTTGTTGCAAAAATAACTATTTGCAGCCATTTAAAGGATACAACTAGTATTGGAACGCTTCGCCTACAATACATAAAAATTAGATTAATTGAATTCAATTAATGGAAAGGATAATGAAATCAAAAAGTTGCAGTAATAAATGTTAGCTAAAAGTTCAAAGATCTGACATTTGAATAATCATCTCTAGGAATGAATGTGAAGTGAGTGAAAATAGCAGGAACTGAAGTGTAAGTAAAAATAGCATGAAAATGAAAATAAATTGCAAAATCTAAAACAGAATCTCGCGTGATGTGTGAAGTATGGTAGAAGGGTTTATCATGATCGGCTTCATTTATCTGACCGACATTGTTCTTCTCCGGTTGGTTGACCTCGGCTTTTGGTGAATAATCATGAGGATCGCTTCGAGAATATTACCTGCTCGAATGCTCCATGTTTCAGAAGAGGAGAGGGTTGATTTTATCGGAGCCATTATTAAACTTAGTAAAAATTTCATTTATGAGCTGCAGAGAGGACCGACAGGCTTTCGAGGACTCGGCTCTGCTCGGGTCTTTTCGACTTTTATCGTATGTCCTCGGCCTGTGGGTGAACGTCCGCTCACTGGGACAGGCGGCCGCTGCCTCCAACTTGCAAATATATATATAGTACATATATTTATATATACATGTAAATATATATGTATAATACATCATAGACACATATGACGCATTTCGCCTCCAATTCTCATCGGTAAACAAGCAATTTTGCCACTCACATCAAGACCAGCAATAAAAAACGATGAAGCATTATTCAAAAGGACCAAGTGAATAAAATCTATATTATGAATTTTGGAGAGTTGATATTTTTTTTTTTTTTTGCTAACTTAGTCCAAAGAAACAATTGCAATCGACCTGATTTTCAATCGATTCACATTGATCCTAAATTGAATCCGATTCCAATTGATTGGTTCGTATTAATGTTTCGTACCGACAAATGTTTCGAGAGCTTCTTTTTTCGGTCAAAAGAAAATTCCGTTTTCGAGCAATATCCATATGTAATTATTATTGTTTTTAATTATTATTATTTTCAATTATTATTTTCAATTATTATTTTCAATTATTATTTTCAATTATTATTTTTCATTATATATATCAATTAACATTTTCAATTATCATTATCTTTTACTATTTTCCTTTTTATTTTTATTAATAATTTTGTAATTATAGTTATAGTAGAATGGTGATTTTAGAATTTTTAATTCAGAATGGTGTAATATAAAGTTGTGTAAATTTTTGTAATGTGTAATTATTTTTGTAAATTTTTATTAATATTACTTTCGAGAATCATTTTTCAGAATTGACAAACATTTTCGAGATCTCGTTAAATGTGGATTTTTTGTTAAAGACTTGAAATCGATTTTTCTAGTTTGTTCAGCTTTTGATGCAATGCTATTTGGGAAACTTGGCCAAGTTTAGAAGCAGGTCACTGCTAGTGCAACCGAAGTACGCATAAACTATACATATCAATGACAAACATATGTACATATTCAAGAGAGAAGATTGCACGTGTGCGTCATGTCCCGTATGGCTCATAAATTTTTGTGACAATGCATGAGCCTCGGAGCATAAAGTTCAAATAAAAATTTTATATTTTGGAAAATGGTACCCATTTCACTGTAATTCGTGTTATTCTAGGATTTCAAGATTTGTGGTTGTATAAATATCTGGATTGAAAATTACTTCTTTCGCTAAAAAAGTCTGTATTAATGTTCTTATATTTTTAGACCAACTTTCAGGATGTCTTCGGAAGAACAGAATCATTTTATTTGCATTAAGTACTAAAATAGTCGAAGCATGTTTAATAATTTATAATTCGATTTTATAATTTTTATAAGAATACTATATGGAATAAGAATATAAAAATAATATATAAAATATATAATATGGACAAGATTATTTATAGAAAAGAGATTATTTAGAAAGACAACATTATTTACACGGAGAAACATCACGCAAGTAAAATCTACTTAATATATTTAAGAAAAATCTACTTAATACTGAAGTAAAATCTATTTAATATACTTAATAGGCACTATTAAAACAATTGAAGAGTGACTACATTGAAATTTTAATGCAAATCCGAATAGTCTCACTTTAAAAAAATGACTGTTGACTTTTTCAATTGGTTTAATTGAATTTCGTAATAAAATGTCTTTCCATGTAGGACTTAACATTGTAGGTATATTTTACTTGAAAACTTACACTGATAGAAAATAGTTAAGAAATTTTAGTAAGTAGATACTACTTAAGTTCTTACACATATGGTTCTTATATATATATATGTACATAGTATATCTTATACTTAGGTTCCTATATATACTTAGGTTTCTATATACTTAGGTTTCTATATACTTAGGTTTCTATATACTTAGGTTCTTATACTAAGGTTCTTATACTATAAGTTTCTTATACTCAGATTCTTGAAACTCGAATTTCTGAACACGATAATCGTAAAAGAATTGAACTGATAATTTGTATTCTTGTGCGCCTGAGAATGTCTCAATCTCAGATGATTGGTATAATAACATAGATTGTACGGTAATAAGACGAATATCAAACAGTCATTATCTTTATAATCTTGGACTAAATCCGAGCATTGCTTGTTAATAAAAATACAGTGTACAGTATTATTAGAAATATTGAGATATGTGTATAAAAATATTTAATGCAAGTAACTGCATTTCTACACGCATTTCGTAAGAAATCAATGAATTTATGAATATTTCATGGAGCCGAGTAAACAATGTATGAATGAACTTTCAATTTGCGTTTGCACGCCGTCTAATTATACATACACCTATTAATCTTACATCATGTGACTAACTTACTATAAAACTTTTCAACTTGAATTACTAAACTATGTTTCAACAAGAGATTTTTAGATAACAAATCTTTTCGCACTATTTCTAAAGGCTTTATGTTTCTCCAATGTGCATTTACATAATTATAAATTATAAGATTGTTGAAGTGATATGTAAGGGACCTCGTATGTTTTATCATTTTTTGCTGATTAACTGTATATCAAATGATATATTGTTATGATATATTTTCTATTTCCGTTCGTGGAAAAGGTTTCAAGCAAAAGTTTCAAATAAATCCATTTGTCTATTCTGTTGCATCTAAATAAAAGGAAAATTTGCCACTGATTGAAAATTTGTAGTTGCCAATCTTTGGGTCAATATATTGATAGAGTAACTTTTCTGGCTGAAAATATTAGCCCAAGTTTTGGATATTGTTTGGTTTATCTATAAATTTATTTGACTATTGGTAAATATTGAATTTATTTTATTATTGATAAATAGTAAATTTCCCTCCAAGACAAAATATCTTTTGCTATTCATAGTACAATAATTATTCAACATTTTCGTTTGTTAAAAATACAAATTTTGCTACGATCTTTGAAAATTAAAGGTCAATTTACGAAACAAAATCTTTTATTTATTTAATGCATAAACGGGTAAAAACCAGCAGAACCAAATTCTTGTTAAAAAAAGCTATATAAGGGAACCAATTGTTATTTATGAAACTAATGGAACCAATTATTATTTATGAAACTAATGGAACCAATTCTTGTTGATGAAACTAATGGAACAAATTCTTGTTAATAAAACTAATAGACCCAATTGTTATTGATAAAACTTACTGAACCAATCATCATTGATAAAATTAACACAAGAGGATTCGAAACAAAAAACAGTTTTTCTATAACAGAAAGAAATGAAAGAGAAACTTGAACTGGGCAAGTTTCTGAGAGAGTAAGAATCTGTAATGTTGGTCGCATATAGTAAAAGAAATTCCATGTTGGGAACAACTCTGGTTTCTCTGAGCGTTGAGCGGCTACATCTATTTCACGCTCTCGTCGCGTCGTTATCAGCGCTATCGTGCACGGTGCAATGAACCGACGGCCTTTCTGATTTGCGAGAATGTATGCAGCTGTACATGAGTCTATATAGATTGCGGTGCGCATACTCGAGCCAATATGATCGCAAGTGTGAGTGCATCTGCGTAGGAGCGCCAACAGTCAGATCCTGACCTGCCTCAATCTATACATTCGTATGATATCAACGAATTGCAGTGCGCCTGCTTCCAGAATGTTCCGCGCTTTGGCGCCACAAGAAAAGTCACACCACCTGAACGCAAAATAGTACGGGCAGGTCGGGGTTCTCCTTCAGCTTTTTATTCATCTATTCTACTCGCTAATTTCCTTTTTTCCGTCAAATTTTTAATATAGTTTAAACACGTTAATATAGTAGTACTTATGAATATACGATTTATATATTTTAATGTTTTAATTCTATTTCTATAATTTGGTTTGAACATAAACCAAAATAGGCCATTTTCAAAATTATTTATTAACTATTTTTGGCATGATTACTTCAAATATTCGTTTTCATAAAAGAAATGTCGATTACGTAAGATATCAATTTGTTTATTATTATATTCGTATCGTCATATTTTTATTATCTTCTAGAACTATTAGGTATCAAGCGAATTGAAATATAAATAAACACAAATACTGTATTTTGAGTTACAAACATTCTGCGTACATTGAAAGAAAACTATTATAGCTTAATTCAATGCAACATTTTATTGAAATCGGACATGGAATAATATTTTTCCCTGATTCAAGAATATTTTTTCTTGGGTCATTAAATTTGAAGTTAGTAAATTTGGCGTCACTGTATTTGAAACCAGTAAATTTAACACAATTTAATTAGGCGCCTTTAAAATTGGCTTTGATATAAATTTGGTACTACTGAATTTGGCGTCTACATAAATTGGCTACCACTGAATTTGGAGTCGTTACAAATTTGCTGCCACTGAATTTGGCTTCGATTCAAATTTGGCGTCACTGAGTTTGGCGTCGATGTGAATTTGCTGCCACTCAATTTAGCGTCGTTATAAATTTGCTGCAACTCAATTTAGCGTCGTTATAAATTTGCCGCCACTCAGTTTTTGATGAATGTAAATTTGGCACCGATATAAATGTGATGCAATTTAATTTGGCGTCTATATATATTTGTAGCCACAGAATTTGGCGCCGTTATAAATTTGGCATCGATATAAATTTCACGCATTTCAATTTGGCGTAGATTGAAATTTGATGTCACTGAATTTGGCTTCAATATGAATTTGTTGCCGCTGAGTTTGGCGTCTATTCTAATTTCTGCTACTCAAATTGGCGTCGATGTCAATTGGCGCCTCTGAATTCGGCATCCATAAACTTGGTGCCAGCAAAGACAAACAGCAGAACGTTTTTTCTTGCGCTCCACTTTAAGAAAGATTTTGAAATGCAGACAATTTATTAATCCAGAATGATAATTTCGCAATTGGGACAATTAGCCTAATTAATAAAGCCTTCCATCGGCATTGGAGACATTCTCAACCGGGGACGCTCGTAATTCAATCAACGCTCTAATTTCTAGGTTAGAAGCCAGTGACGTTTAATATGTTTCATATAGGAATTAATCCATTACCTTTAATTGAGGATTATTACTAACAAGAATACAAAGTATATCGTGTCGTGTACATTTGACGATTTAGTGAGATGGAATGATCAACTATTCGGGCAGTTGAGTTGAAGAGTAATGACGAGGGAGTCTAGGCAAGGATGAAGAGTTGCCATGGCTTCGTTGCAGGCATTAAATTAAAATGATTCGTTTCCGTGCCAGTCTTCCCGGGAAGCTTCCGAGGCCGTGCGTATGCGTGCACTCAGGATGAGGCGAAGATGCGTGTGGGCGAAGTTTCAATCAATGGTACACCGGTGCGAACTATATTTATCGAATTCTCATCGTGTTACCCGTGGTCCGGGACACGTAGCTTGCGAGCTTGCAAGCTTGCCAGCCATTACGCAAGCTCGGGACACGCGCACGCATTTATTTGAAGGAACGACGTTGTCGTGCGTCCTATTCCTTTCTCGTTGTCGCTCCAAACCCACTTCTTTACTCTGGCGCCCGTAAAGGCGTCGGAAATGATCAACACATTCCAAGCCCTGCTTCGCTAACATTTTCTACAATTTTATGCAATCTTTCACATTCCAAGGGCCTCGCATTTCTTTCACTTTATTTCTCTTACTTTATTATTCCTTCACTTTTCAATTCTCTCAATTTCATTTTCAATTCCAATTTTGAAGAGTGTCTTTAAACAATTTAATTGTAAAACAAACTAGTAATTTATTATTAAATCTGTTTACGAACCATTTCTAGACTGTTTAGGAACCACTCTTCAACTGTTTTGTAATCATTCCTAGACTGTTTTGTAATCATTCCCATACTGTTTTGAAATCATTCCTAGAGACTATTTAGATTCTTCAACTGTTTCAGAATCATACCTTAGGAACCACTTCTCAATTGTTTCATAATGTTTCTTAGACTGTTGAGGAACTTTTCTCCAACTGTTTCGGAATCATTCCCAGACTGTTTAGGAAACCCTTAATTGTATATGAACCCCTTAATTGTTTAGAAACCACTATTCAACTGTTTCGTAATCATTCCTAGTTTAGGAACCATTCTTCAACTGTTCGCAATCATTGTTATATTGTTTAAGAACAACTCTTCAACTGTTTCGAAATCATTTCTTAACTATTCAGGAACCACTATTAAAACTTTCATAATCATTCCTAGACGGTTTAGGAACTATACTTCAACTGTTTATGAGCCATTCTTATACTATTTAGGAACCACTCTTTCTATTACGGACTATTCTATTACGAACTGTTTCATAATAATTCCAAGATTGTTGTGGAACCACTCATCAACTGGTTCGGAACCATTTCCAGATTGTTTCACAATCATTGCTAGTTTGTATGGGAACCACTTTTCAACTGTTCGCAATTATTCATTTCTATTCAGGAACCATGTTTAAACTTTCGTCATTCTTAAACCATTTAAGAATCACTCTTTAACTATAACCGTTTCTAGATTGAATAGAATCCATTCCTATACTGTTTCGGATCATTTCTAGAAACTATTTAAGAACTATCCTTCACTGTTTAGGAACCACTCTCTAACTGTTTACAAATCATTCCTATACTAGTTAGAAATCATTCTTATACTATTTAGAAAGCATTTCTACACTGTTTTGGAATCACTCCTATACAATTTTGGAATCACTCCTAGACTGATTTGAAATCATTCCTAGACTGATTTGGAATCATTCCTATACTGATTAGAAATAATTCCTAGTTTATTAAGAAACTACTCTTCAACTGTTTCGGAACCATTCCTACACTGCTTAGAAGTAAGTGCTATACCATTTTTACCCATTTTTACTTCTTTGGACAAATTGGCTCGAAATCCAAACACGAATTTTTCCTGCTTAGACACAATTTATGTGAATTTATGTAAATAGAATTGGCCACATCCAGGCCACTAAGCAAGAGAAGAAGAAGAAGAAGAAGAAGAAGAATAAGAAGAAGAAGAAGAAGAAGAAAAAGAAGAAGAAGAAGAAAAAGAAGAAGGAAAAGAAACAATATGCGTGAAAGAAATAGAAGAAATTCGTATACACAAGTGACTTGTGTCGCTCATTCGTAAAATAGAATAAAGATTTGCGATTTGCAGAGTGATAAAAAAGTGACATGAGTAATGAACGAAACAATAGGACGAATTTACACCTATGTGAGATAAAGATTAAAAGAGACATTATAAACCGTGGCGATGTCAACAGGGAGGTCAGGATCGATTTCTCTTTGGTGTGTAAATAGCCGAGAATGATTCGATCTGCATAAAACCGAGGCATCTAATATTTTATCCCCGATATCTGACACTCGAGTTGTTACCGCAATGACGATATAATACATTGCTGGGCCCTACCCACATACCTGTTACAGCAATTCGTGGGCTAAACGCTGTAATCAACAATAATAAGCAATAAAGCTTAGCTGCAGAAACGACGTACCAACAACAGATGGAAGCAGTTACAAATTGCCGCAGCCAGCACAGGAGTATCGCTCGTATTAAAATTTGCGGTTAAACTTGAGCAATTTATTTCAACGCCACCATTCTAGCCTACGGACACTTGGATATAGATCATGAGAGTTTATTAAATTACGAAAATTAATCTCTAGAAAAATGAAGTTTTCTTTTGGCACAAAATAAACACATCTTTTACATCAAGAATTTTTGACGAAAATGAACAATTTCTCTTGCAAAGGTAAACAACTTTTGACAAAAATTAATTATTTCTTTTGCAACGATGAACAACTTTTAACAAAGTTGTACAACTTTTTACAAAATTGAACAATTTCGCTTGCAAAAATAAACAATTTCTTTTGTACAAATAAACAACGTTTTACAAGAATACGTGTATGTTGGTGAAATAGGATCGAGACTTTTGGTATGTTGTTTAAAAAATAAATTCCATGATCAATTTTCAGGATTAGTTCTTGTTTTCAAACGCGACAGTTTAATCGTGATTGGGACATTTTTTAAAATCTACTATTTTTACTCATTCTATTTTTAGATCTACTGATATTGCGTAAAGGCGCTTTTTGTATTTCCGGGGGAGAGGGGTGTGGTGAATAATTACGTCACTTGCTATATCGCGAGTGTAAATTATAAGGCAGGCAGGACTGTGGTCCAGATTGCACATACCTTTACTTGCTCTAATAATTCCTCTTTACTGTTGCAACATACCTTTTATCCTAATCTTTACAAATCTTTCAAGATCCTCCTAGATTAGAATTATTTCGTTACTCAAAGATTGCACGGAAAGAAAAAGTTTCTTGAATTTTAGAAAGCTTTTTAATCCTGAATCAATTCACAAAATTAATTTTAAATTATGTACATAACATGTAAAATGTGAGATATTTTCACTATATAGTAGAAATCTTCACCATAACGAAAATTTGGCGTACCAAATACAAATCTAAACTATGTAGAAATTTTAGAACTTTCTATAAGAAATATAGTTCTGAACTTTTGAACTGTATAGTTCTAAAATTTTTACATAGTTTTCTAATTTTTTTTGAAATATCACGTATAATTTGAAAATCGTATTTTTGCTTCTTAGAGCCCTTTTTTATATAAATATTTTTTTCCCCCTTTATCCTTTCTTTTCTCTACAGAGAGCATCATACCAATATTTATTGTTCTAAACTAGAAAAAATTCTAATTGTTGAAATAATGGTTGTTTGGAACAATGTTTTGTTTTTCTATAGTAAAAACTACAGATTTACATATTATTTATTTCCCTTATTTATATACCATAAGGGGTAAAAATGCAAGTAAAGAAGAGAGGTTCGAAAGCGAAAGTACATAAAAATTGGATTGGAAGGCTCGGCGCCATGGAAGAAAGTATCTTGAGAGCTAATGTCACGTGCTCACGTGCGATCTTCTTTCCTTAAATGGTTGGTTGGTCACGATTAAGAAGTCAACACGCGAGAGAAGATTCGCAACGGTGTTTTCTAACTGGAAGGTAAGTCGATCAGTCGAATTAATCGCATCTATAATCCGATAATCTAAGGGTTGGGCTTGTGTGGAGAATACAATGCGATAGGATAATAGCTGCCTTATTAGAAGTAGTTACAAGGTACATCGATCGTGACGCATGCGAACAATGAGCATTACTCCCATCGTATTGAATTCCGATACATACGAGGCAGCTATCGATTAATCGAAAGTGTTGCAGGTGCTCCCACTTTCCATGCAGCTGCACGTTTCTATATTGCGCAACAATTAGACGGGAAATTTCGGTCTCAATGCCCTCTTACATTATTTTGTCTATATTTTGGAAATTTTTGTTTGTTATTACAACCGTCAGTAAAGTTTAACAAGAGCTCAAAAACACGATATTGCAGTGGATGTTTATGCTGAACTTATGTATATAAAATGTACTTGATGTACGAAAGGTACAAAAGGTTCAAAAGGCACAAAAGGTTCAAAAGGTTCAAAAGGTACAAAAGGTTCAAAAGGTACAAAAGGTTTAAAAGGTACAAAATGTATAAAATGTACAAAATGTACGAAATTTACAAAATCTGTACAAGATATAGCAAGATGTATAAAGTGTGGCAGTCTTTGGTAATTTACATTGAATTTGAGCGAGATAATTTTTTTAATTGTTACAGTTGACCTGAGAAGTGAATATAATTTGAAGTAGTTAATAATACAGTGAATGTACAGTGGATTAAATGACATGAGAGGCTGAAAGGTCGAATAGTGAGCGAGCACCAATTATAATTCTTGTTCAGTCCGATACTCTTGAATTATTCCCACCGGGAATGTTTTCCTCTTTCTCTCTCATTCCTCCTGCCAAGAACTAAGCATGTGAGTTTATTAGTTGCTTTATTAACAAGCACTTTTACGCACTCTCTCGACAAGATCCTTGAAGTCCAGTGAACGTTTAACATATACCCAGCAAACATCTTTATCGTGTTAAGTACAACAGATTTATCTCACCAGGGAAAACAGTTTGTTCTGTTCATTACAGCAAATCAAATAATATCATTTTCTGCAGCAAAAGATGGTATACTATTAAATAATACCATTTTCGGCAACGAAAGATGATACTATTTTAAATAATACTATTTTCTACAGCAGAAGATTATACAATATTAAATATTCTCATTTTCGACAAAAATCTTCTCTATTACTATTATAATAAATTATTTGATGTTCCATCATCGACATTATGTGGCTTTCTAACCACTTTTCATTTTCAAATCTATCTTTGATAAAAACTAAACAGCTATAGTTTTTATTACATAAGGTTGCTATTAAATGTTATGAATAAAAGTTATTATTAAATTATGCTGAAGTTTTAACTCTTGTAATAAAATTCTATTGCTATTCTAATAAAAAAAATTCACTCTTGAAAGGAAAACAAATGTTTTGCGTACTTTAATAAAAGTAGAGAAATAAAAGCGTATAATTAAATAGTTAAACTAATAGTAGTGATAAAAATAGAATACTTAATCGTGAAAATAGAAGAATAAAGAAATTAGAAAAATAATGAATGTAGAAAAGTAATGAAAGTAGAATAATAACAAAAATAGAAAAACAAGAAAAATAGCGAGAATAGAACAATAAAGAAAACGGAGCAATGGATAAAACAAAAATAATGAAAATAGAAAAATAGCGAAAATAAAGGAATAAAGAATACTCAAAAATTTATTAAAATAGTAAAGTAGTAAAAGTAAAAAAGTAACAAAAATAGGCAAGTAGAAAAGTAACAACAGTAGAAAATTAACAAAAGTAAAAAAGTTACAACAGTAGAAAAGTAACAACAGAAGAAAAGTGACAAGAGAAGGAAAGTAATAAAAGTAGAAAAGTAACGCAAGTAGAAAAGTAACAAGAGAAGAAAAGTAACAAAAGTAGAAAAGTAACACAAGTAGAAAAGTAACAACAGAAGAAAAGCGACAAGAGAAGAAAAGTAACAAAAGTAGAAAAGTAACACACGTAGAAAAGTGACAAGATAAGAAAAGTAACACAAATAGAAAAGTAACACAAGTAGAAAAGTAACAACAGAAGAAAAGTGACAAGAGAAGAAAAGTAACAAAAGTAGAAAAGTAAGTAGCGCGAGATTTATGCAAAATTACCATGTATCTAGCGCTGCTAGCTAGCGCCACGAAATTTTTCTACACGGGAAAGTGACAAGAGAAGAAAAGTAACAAAAGTAGAAAAGTAACACAAGTAGAAAAGTAACAAAAGTAGGAAAGTAACAAAAGTAACAACAGTAGGAAAGTAACAAAAGTAGGAAAGTATCAACAGTAGAAAAGTATCAACAGTAGAAAAGTATCAACAGTAGAAAAGTAACAAAGAATAGGGTAACAAAAATTAAAATGGTAACAAAAGTAGAAAAGTACCAAAAGTAACAGAAGTAGAAAAGTAAAAAATGTAGAAAATTAAAAAAAACAAGAAAAATAACGAAAACAGAATCATAAAGGAAACAGAACAAAAAGAATGATAAAATTAAAAAAAAAGTATCAAGAATAGAAAAGCAGTAAAAATAGAGTGACAAAAGTGGAAAATTGAATAGTCGATTGTCTATATTTTGATTGGACATGTTATTGAAGAACACTGGGTATAAATGCAGGTGTGGCAAGGCGCACTGACGTACTTGGAGGCTAGCTCAGGTACTTATAGCAAATGCATGGTTGCACTTGACGCGCTTGACACGCGATTCCGTTGTGCAGAATTGCACGGGTTCACGGCGGGACGTTGTTCCAGTGACAGACTCTTCTCCTTTCCTCTCACATCTCTATATATTCCCTCGGCATTATCCTCACTCACAAACGCCAACATTATCCTCGCGGTTGACTTTGCTCCTTAGCGCCCCCGCAAACTCACGAGATATTTAATCCACCATCAAACTCGAGCCACTATAGGTGCTCAGAGTTCATCACACAGACCACTTTCAAGCCCTGATTTAACTCACAACTCAGCCCTGCTTTCGCCTCTAAACTAATTGACCCAGAATTGCAGTTTTAGATGAGCATAAAGTTTTACGCAGATCCTCACCCCCGAAACCTCGCACAGAAAATAGTTCTGCATGATTTGTGTCTGTTTTCTGTGTGGAAATCGGGATATTTTGTTTAGATACTTTTTCTGCAACTTTTCTATTTTGTATAAGGTTATAAGTGATTTCTATAAGTCTAACTTAACTTTTTTGTAACTTTTTTGCTACTTTTTTTGTAACTTTTGTGCAACCTTTTTTGTAACTTTTGTGCAACCTTTTTTGTTACTTTTTTGTAACTTCTTTGCAACTTTTTTTTATAACATTTGAGCAACTTTTTTTGTCACTTTTTTGTAAGTTTTGTGCAACTCTTTTTGTCATTTTTTTTGTTACTTTTTTGTAACTACTTCGCAACTTTTTTCGTAACTTTTGTGCAACTTTCCTTGTCACTTTTTGTAACTTTTTTGCAACTTTTTTTCTCACTTTTTTGGCACTTTTTTGCAACAAAACGATACATAACCACTTTTTACATCTACGATAACTTTTTACATCTACGCTAACTTTTAACTTTTCCGCATACGATAAAATTTTTAATTTTCGCACCCATTGATATTGAAGATAGAATTGCACACTAAAAAAATAGCTTTCAAATTCAGTACAAGAGCCTCCGTTTTGTTAACAATTAACGATCATTCATTGTTTTGTATTGTATTAACTGCGAGTTATAGAGGTTTAAATACATGGAGAAGTTTTTTAAGGGAATTTAAAATTACTTTGAGTTAAAGAGATTGGAATTCGACTTATATGGAGGTCTTTGAGTTTCCAGAGAAGGGAATAGAGATTTTCTTCGACTTACAGAGGTTTTCGAGCTTCTAGGAAAGAGAATATACATTTTCTTCAACTTACAGAGGTTTTCGACTTATCGAGGTTCTACTGCATTACAGCATACACGGACAAAAAAAGTTAGCTGTTTTAGCTAATTCTCAGCTGTCCCAGCAAAATGGATTTGCTATTATATGGATAGCAAACTTCTTTAGCTGTAGTAGCTATAAGAATCAGTTAAAATAGCTAACATATTTTGCTGCATCAGCTAATTATTAGCTATAGTAGCTAAAAGTTAGAATCAGTAGCTAAAAGTTAGCAATAGTAGCTAAAAGTTAGCAATAGTAGCTAAAAGTTATCAATAGTGCTAAAAGTTAGCTATCCATATAATATCAAACTAATTTTTCTATAGTTAATTATACCCGAATAGTTATTGTAGTATTTGCAGCAATTGTTAGAAAACAGGAATTGTTGGTTTAATATGGTTGAAGTGTGATAGGAATTGCACATTTTTGTATAGAAAAGTTTAATCTGAGCCCTTTTGTACTTGAGTGACAGGCTGTCGAGAATGTAGAATGGAGATGAGGAATATTTGCTCGGGGCAAATAAATCAAGGGGGCTGAGTGTCCTCGAATGTTCATGGGATTTGCAACTATGTTGAGCGTCTTTATTACGCTCGATTTGCGTTAGCGGACGTAAGCTAACCTTACCTAGAAACCTAGGCTAGACGAAAAGCATACTTGTGAGGAGTCCGAGGGTTTGACCTCGGCGGGCCGTCGGCCTGGCACACGGTGACCTCCCCCGATCTAGGGCGCTGCAACTCTGCTCTGACGTCATCCTCTCTCTCTCACTCTGCCGATTGCTTGTTCACTTATACTTGTTATACTATACCCGTCAACTCAACCTCAACATTTCAGTGCTCGGTGCACGCTTTCCCCAGAAAGCCAGAAACACCGATTCTCCTATTGCATTCCTTTGTTGGAAACTGGGCTTATTTCAATTCCAGCAAAGGGTTCAGTCCCCTAACCAATCAATGTACGGAGAAAAAGAAATCTCGTGAGATTTACTTTTATTTCACAACTATATAAACACTTTTAGGATTTTAACTTGGTTTATCTCATTTATATCTGTAAAATTGCATTCTATACTCCTTTTTTGAAACTGTTGATTGCTAAATCCACAGCAAATGCATCAACTTTCTCTCTTGAAGGATTAATACAACTTTTCTTGGATAGACTCGATTTTTTTTTGATAAACTCGACTTTTCTTGGAGTAATCTCTACTTTTTTTCAAAATGGTTAAATGGTTTGATTGAAGATGGTTTTGATGCAAACTTTAAATGTTGAAAGATTTACAAGGAATTTTTAACATTTTAAAAGGATTTGTATATGGGTTTGTGTGAAGTCATTTTTTAATGATTCGATATAGTTAAAGAAAAATCAAAAACTGAGAAGATTTCTAGCATCGGGACGATAACAACAAAACAAATGATTTTATTGAAAAAAACTGAATATTAAAGAAACATGAAGAAGAAACTGAAGAAACATGCTTGAAAATACAAAAACTATACTCTTCAAATCCGAATTGGTAATTTTCTACCACATAGCGAAAAATCGTTTACTGATTGAAATAGTAACGATTTACTATTTTTCTGTTAATTTGTATTTACTAATTTTTAGTAGAAAACCTATACTAATTGAAATATATGTAAACTAATCCTCTTAAGAGAAATAAAAGAAAGAAAAGAAAAATTATGAATTATTAAATAAAGAAATTTCTTCCTATAATTTAAAACTATTTCAATTAATAGTTATTTAGTAATAAAATGGGTATATCTTTCTACTTTAAATTCTTGGTGTAACTATAAGAAAACAAAATAAAGAAAAGATTTGAGAATAGCTAAAAAATGAATAAATAATGGAAAAGTTTGCCACATTATTAAAAAGCTATATGTAAAACTTATATTTATAAAAGTATAAACACTTTTTTATTTATTTGAAGAAGACGTTACAATGCCAAAAAAGGAAAGACGGAAAATATTTAACAAAGGTTTGCAAAATAAATTAATTTAGAGGCAGAATAGAATTTGTGAAGGTGGACCCTGTATGTTAGAAGGACGAAGTGAAATGCCAGACTTTTACCATGCTTGTGGATAAAATCTATGAAGCCTTCACCTGCAAGGGAAAGTAAATTTGAAAAATCTTGATGGAAAGAGCATCTAAGATTCTCGTAAATTTTTACACCATTTTATCTTGAGTAAATTTTAATGATAAATAAAAATGGTTGAATCTTTCTATATAAACGTCTATGAATTTAAAATGTTGGACAAACGAAACTGATTATAATTAAAAAGTAAATGAAATACATTTCATAATCGAAAAACAATCAATTTTAAAAAAACTTGAATATAAGTGAATTTTAACTTATTTATCAGTCAAAAAAACGTTCAATTTTCAATTGCGCGGAATTAGCCGGAAATTCAAAATTCGGAAAATTCAAATTTTAACGAAATGAAAAGCTCAATTGATTCAAACTTCAAATGATTCTCAGTTCAATCGATTCAAAATTCAATTAATTCGTAGTGCAATCGTTTCAAAAATCATTTAATTCGCAATCTAGTTGATTTAAAATTCAATTAATTCACGATTTAAACTATTCAAAATTTAATTAATTTAATCTATTCAAACTTTAATTTATTTACAATTCAAACGATTCAAAGTTCAATCCCTCAAAACTTCAAACTATTCAGCATTTCATTAATTCACAAGCCAATGGATTCAAAATTCAAATTTTTGGCAACCCAATCGATCAAAAATTTAATTAAATCACGATTTAATCGATACAAAATTAAATCAATTCTCAATTAAATAATTTCGCAGTTCAATTGATTCAAACTTCAAATTATTCAATATACAATTAATTCAAAATTCAATTAATTCAGAATTCAATCTAATTCAAAATTCAATTAATTCACAACTCAATCGATTCAAACTTGAATTGATTCAAGTTTTAATGAACTTAACATTCAACTGATTCAATTGTCTTTAAGTGAGAAATTCAGCTGAACTTAATTTCACCGAATCGATAAATCGATCGATGGAAAATTCAATCGACTGACAACTCGATCGATCGACACTTAGAAGAATAAAAAGGATTGCTATATGTACATTTAGTAAAATTAACTAAAGAAACTGGTAAAATAAACAGACTGTTTTGTTATCTTTACCAAGAAACCAGTAAAATTAATCAAAAGAGTCTAGGAAAGCTAGCCAAGAATCTAGTAAAGTTAACCAAGAAACTGGTGAAGTTAACCAAAAAACTATAGTAAAGTTAACCAAGAAACTAGTGAAGTTAACCAAAAAACTATAGTAAAGTTAAGCAAGAAACTGGTGAAGTTAACCAAAAAACTATAGTAAAGTTAAGCAAGAAACTGGTGAAGTTAACCAAAAAACTATAGTAAATTTAACCAAGAAACTGGTGAAGTTAACCAAAAAACTATAGTAAATTTAACCAAGAAACTGGTGAAGGTAACCAAAAAACTATAGTAAAGTTAACCAAGAAACTAGTAAAATCAACCAAAAGTTTTGTAAAATTAAACGAGAGTAGTAAAGTTAACCAAGAACTTAGTAAATTACCCAAAGTGAATTAAACCAAGAAAGTTGAACCCAAAATTCAATGGATTCAACATTATACAAAAGTAAAATTAATAAAAATTGCAATCGATTGTTTTTGCAATGTTGGTGCAATTAGAATACAAATTGAAATGTTTCTATAATTGAATACAAGCCTCTTATAAATAAAAATGTAAATATAATAATAATTTAGTTAGCATAGAGATATTTGTTTTTCGCCGTGATTATAGTAGAGTCCGATTATGTCTTGCTATAGTTAAGGGTATTCTAGTGTGATTTAAAGTATGCTGACTTTGACACTGTTACTTGTTAGTCTGCCTTTATATACTCTTTGCTAACTTTAGTGCAATGCATAAATTATTCAGCCCTTGTCGACAAAGTATAAAGATAATAACAGGGGTAAGTATCAACTCCCTTTAGAGTTACAAAGAAACTTAGTAGCGTTTTCAATGTACGCGCTTGCACGTCATGAATTATGATAAAGAGACTCGTTCTATACTTGGATGTATAAGCGCCCCAGATACACGAAGGACAGGCCGGTGAACTATGGGAGATGAAATTCGTGATTTGCTGAAACGATAAAGCGTCGTCTGACAAATAGTGAAAAGGGGACTGCAAACTTGCTGCATTTTTAACGCCTTCTCTCCTTTTCATTTTGCCTTTCTTTCCTTTTTGTTTGCCTTCCTTTTTTCACATCTTCCAATCTCTTCTTCCATTCATTTTTAATACTCAAATTATTCGATTTTTTCAATTTCACCTCCAAAATTGGCTAAAAGACTCCTGTGATATTCCAACTCGGTTGACATTTCGATTCTTGTGAAGCACTTTCCAATAACTGCAGTTCTAAACATAGCTTTCAATTATTTTACATAAAATTGCAATCTCTGGATACAAACAGTTATTTATTTAAAACACCAGTTTAGGATTTGTTTTCCCTTGTTAAAATTTCACAACATCATTTTTTTTAAGTTTAACGTTTTTTATAAAGTGTAAAACAAAGTTTTTTGGCTAGATATGTGCATTGACTAAAAATTTGAATAGGCGTAATTTAAAATTTATTTTTCATAATACTTTACTGTAAATAATGAATTTAGTTGATTTGAATAGTAATTTATAAGTTGAGGAAAAAATGCAATTCAAGAATCTATAATGAGACATGCGGATAGTGAAACTGAAAGAAAAAGACTGGCTGTTGTGAACGAGGCTTAAAATCTGCAAAGACCAAGGAGGCAAGACAGTTCACCCCGGCCTCGATAGTTCATCGGCCGTGCGGCCTTCTGTATTGAGGCCGCTTCTGTCTCTTTGTAACGAGAGGGTTGGACAGTCATTATATATGACCGAGATGTAGGGCCCTGACAAATTCCAATTACAACAATTTTCCTTAACCTAATATCAAATTGAAAAATGAAAATTCAATTTTTCTTTTAATTTCCTTGCTTATGCTATATTTTCGATTCTGTTACTCTACACTCTATTTTTCAATTCCATTTTTGAATTGTTTAATTCAATTATCTTTTTTACAATTCTGTTATTTATACATATTTATTTTCATTCAAATCTTTGTATTTCAAAATCAATTCTCCTTATTTTCAAATGAATTCTTTTTTATTCATAAAAATTAATTAATTAAAATAAAATTCTTTGTATTTTCAATTTATTTCTCAAAGTCATTATTGTTTTCAATTTTATCTTCATACATTCATTTTCAATTCGATTCTTTGTATCTCCCATTCAATTCTTCGTAGTTTCAATTAAAATCCTCGTATTTTTAATTCAATTATTTGTATTTTCAATTCATTCTTCAATCAAATTCTTTATAGTTTTAAATAATTCCGTCCTTTATAGATGTATTTCCAATTCAATTCCTTGTATTTTCTATTTAATTCTTTGTATTTCTGATTCAATTCCTTGTACATATTCTCAACTCAAATCCTTGTTTCTTTAATTGAGTTCTATCAATTTTACAATTCTTTGTATTTTGAAATTATTTTTTAATCAAATTCGTTATAGTTTTCAATTATATTATTTATAGATTTATCTCTAATTCAATTCTTTGTATTCCAAAATCAATTCCGTTCATTTTTAAATCAATTTTTTGTATTTTAATAATTCAATTCCTTGTATTTTCAATTTATTCTTCTTTTAAATTCTTCATGGTCTTCAATTATATGCTTTGTAGATTTATTTCCAATTCAATTCCTTGTACTTTCAATTGAATGTCTGTATTTTCAATTAAAATCCTTGTATTTCTAAATAAATCCCTTGTTTACAATTCAAGTCCTCGTATTTCAAAATCAATTCTTAGTTTTCAATTTAATTGATTATATTTTCAATTAAATTCTTTGTATTTTCAATTTATTCTTCAATAAAATTTTTTTATAGTTTTAATTTCTATCCTTTATAGATTTATTTCAAATGCAATTTCGTGTATGTTCAATTCAAATCCTTGTATTTATAAATCAATTCTTTTCATTTCCAATTCAATTCTTTGTATTTTTAAAAAGTCAATTCCTTGGAATTTCGATTCAAATGCTTGTTTCTCAAAATCAATTCTTTGTGTATTTTTAATTTATGCCTCAATCAAATTCTTCATAGTTATTTCATTTTTTATTTTTTATTAAATATTTTATAATATTTATAATACTTTATATTAATTATTTTATATCCGTTAAGTTTAGTTTAAGTTAAGTTTTAAGTTGTTTTTTTTTTAGAAAATTAAGTTATAGTTCAAGTTATTGTTCACAGATAGGTATAATTTTGTTTTTCAAAATGCTGCCTTAACCTATTCATTTCTTATTGTTTTAATTAATATTTTTTTAAGAAAAATAATATTTTTAATATAATAGTCAAACGAAGAGAAAAGATATTAGTAAACAAATTTTCCGTCATTTCGGTCAACTACTGACGTCATTTTCCGTCATTTTCCCTTAAATCCAGTAGCGATATATTTTAGTAGAAAAGCATTCAACCATTAAATTAAATAATTGAATTTTACGATAAAGTATAGTAGAAATTCTTACTGATTCAAATTAGTGAACGAATTTTTCATTTTGTCACTAATTCAAATTAAGAGATGTATAGTAAAGACATACTATATCGTAGATCCTAATAAAAAAATGTTTTACCTATCTTCTCAAACGGGACAATAAATGGGCTCCATAGTAAGAATATTAAAAACTGTATCTTGTGGTAATTTTCTAAACTATATATGTAATTTTCTCAAATTACAACTTTCATGGATGATTTGAAAAAGGTAAATTGCGCGTCTTGTTTGATTTAGGGAAGAGTGAATGATAAGCGATTGAAGGAAAAATGTGTACCCTTGCGCGAAGAGTGTGGACAAAGGAGGTCGAGCTCGAATAAATTATTATTGACTTGTGTCGGTTGAAATATGCGTGGGTGCAGTAGGTGTGAATATACCCTAAGGATGCGAGTGAAATCAAGAGAGGTGGATAGAGTAGCTCACCCCGACGATGGTTCGTCGGCCGCTCGGCCTTCAAAAACCAGGGCAGTCATATCGAGAAGGAGAAAAGGTCCAGAGTGCCAAGAGAGGTTCATGAGAGAAGGATTTTGTGCAAGGAAGCAACTTTTATTATCAGGGCCGCACATATGTAACTAACTTTCATGCACTAACAATTCCTTTCAATATTCTCAAATTCCCATTTATGTTCAAAGTGCCACGGGAACTTGAGCCAATCATTTTATAAAGTTATTCAAACTTTCCTTGTTTACTTGAAATCTCCTACCAACGGAAAGTACGGTTACATTTACACTAGTGTGAAAATACACGCGGGTAAAATTCAATTACTTTTTCAAACTAGAAAAAATGTGGTCTATATTCGGGTAAAAGTTCAATTCTATTTACATCATAGAAAATATGCAGTCATTTATATTCGGGTAAAAATTCAATTACATATACATTTACATCTTAAATACACTCTCATTATTGATGGGAATGTAAAAAAGTTGTCTTCTATACACATGGGTAAACATGCGGTTATTTATATTCGGGTAAAAATTCAATTATGATTTACCCTGTAGAAAAAAACGTGTCCATTTATATAAAAGTTCAATTACTTTTACAACCTAGAAGAAATGTGGTCGACTGTACACGGGAAAAAGTGTGATCATACATTCGGGTAAAAATTGAATTATATTTTATTCTTTAGAAAAAACGGACCCATTTATATTTAGGTAAAAATTCAATTACATTTACATCCCAGAAAAAAATGTGTCTACTGATGGGTAAAAAGCCAATTACTTTTGAAAAAGTTCTTTTACACACGGACAAAAATAATGATTATTTACACCCGGATAAAAATTCAATTACATTTACACTTTAGAAAAAATGTAGTTACTTTTGCAGTCTGATAAAAATAAATAGTAAATAAATGATAGTAAATGACTGATAGTAAATAAATGACTCTTAAGTAATGAACTGTAGAGTCAAAATTGAAAATTTTGAAGAAAATGGTTCAAAAATTGAAAAGTGGTGATTCGAAGGTTAGTAATGCACAAATTTGGGTTTTTGGATGCACATAGTGGAATTTCTTGGTGATTTAATTTAGCGGTGACCTGAAGCTCTCGACTGGAATCAACTTCGCCTTGGGGATGCCAAAGTCCAAAGACTCCGACATTGATGAGTGAGAAACTCTGGCAGCTGTTCACAGAAATAGGACAATGTGCGAAAAACAAGATCCACATAGTCGGGGTAAAAGCCGAGCTTTTAATTAAGTGTAACGCGAGGTTTATGATGAGATTTGCATCCGCTTTGTAATAAACTGTAATACACTTCGCTGAATCTCTGAAATACGTGAGAAATCTCTTCCAGGATTTTTATCAATTATTCCATATTTTTTATTTATCATTATTATTTAATTGTTAAAATTTCATTATTATAATTATTTATACTAAATTTATCAAAAAATTGGAACATTTAAGTCGGATGTAACTATACTAAAGTTATTTATATGTATACAGTTTTAGAAATAATACATAGAAAAAAGAAAGTCTTAAACCGTTTACACAATCAGTTAATTTTGTTGCTTAAAACAAGACTAAGTCAACTGAATCAATAAGACTCAATTTTGGGTCTTCAAATCAGTCCAAATTGACACTTATGTAAACGGTTGGAGTCAAAAATGGACGGAAAACAATACTTCTTTTTTTCAGTGTAAAAGTAACAACAACAAAAAGTTTCACAAAATCCGAAGATCAGAAGCAGAATTTTGTCCAATTTGTGATGAAATGACTCTATAGTAAATGTAACACACGAAATTGTAATTCAAATTGAAATTGTAAATCATTTTATTGATTTTAATATTGATTTTTCTATTGATTGATATTGTAAATCATTCATTGTTTAAAATGATTTTACCTTAAATAAGCGTGTTTTTGTTTGCGTTTCCTAAATGTGCTTTATGTTAATAAACAAACAAAAATCAGGAGAATGAAAAAAGTAAGTTTGAAAAAGTGTTTTGTTGATAAATTGAAATTCACTCTAAGTGGCAAGATTACTGGGTCATGTACTTTAATTGATGGAGTAATGTAACAGGTTTATTATAAAACACATTAGATGAATGCATTGTGAACTAGTAGATGCGTCATGATTTCGTCATCAACGCCATCGTTAACCATTCTTACTTTCCGTGGGGAACTCCATTCGAAAACGAACTCAGGCGGAGTCGACCTCATGAAAGGCCTTGCGTTAGACCATTCGATGATTTCGCGAGAGTGTGGGATTTCATTGAGCTTCTTTGTGAATCGCAACTATCATTTACAACTAATTACACACCTTTGTTCACATCTTGACAATAAACCCATTTCACTCAACCTTGCTGTCAATTTTTATCAGCATTTTTTATCACTATTTGACGCCTATATAGGACTATTAAATTAATTACGAAAATTAATAAACAATGTATAACTCGATGTATAATTTTTCTATTAATATAATTAGTCTTGGGTCGATATAACTTTCGTCGTTTTGAATTTCTTATTCCATTATAAGTAACATTTTATTCAAATTTTTTATTAAAAATTGTATTCACTAGATTTTGGTTTCTATTTAGATTTTGATTTAGATTTAGACTTAAATTCTTATTGACTATTAAAAAGTGCTACTTTAACCCTAAGATCGTGTTAAAATAATACGAAACAAATATAATCCAGCGAGAGGGCGCCACCGTCTATGTACTTTAGCATTGGCTCAAAATAACACGAAACACATTTAAACCAATTTTTTTTCTGTGTAAAATTTAAATGAATTGGAACTTTAATACACTTTCATTATTGATGAGAATGTAAAAATTAATATAACAAAGTTTCAATGGAGAGAAATGCTGATTGCCTGGAACCGATTTGAAACTTCAATTGGTAGTTGATAGTTTTGTTTAAAATGCCTTGAAATTTGTAATTAGTGAAAATCGATTAAAATTACAATTGATTTAAAATACAATAAAATTAAGTTTGGTTTAAATAAAATAAAATTGAGTTCAGTTTAAAATAAAAAAAAAATTGATACTGATTATGGTATATTCTTGATTAACTAGTAGAGTATAGATCTAAAATTTTTAATAGAATAAAAATTTAGATTCACTTCATACTTTGAATCGGCTTAAACATTTTTGAAACAATTGAAAATTTGTATAGATTTCATTTTAGATCGATTTCAATTATAATCGCTTCAAAATTCAGACCATTTGCAATTTGACAAGATGTAAATTACTAATAACATTGTCTCTGTAAAATGTACTTGGATTAGGGTAAATACATCAGTTGCTTGAATTTTTTTTTAAATATTTGTCCTTCCATATGAGAAAAACTTGCTTAGATCTTTAAAAAATATTAATTTGTTTAAAAAGCAGGAAATTACTACTACAATAGTATTTTTTATTTTTATTATTATAATACCACTAATACAATACTGCAAAAAAAAATATTAAAATCAAATTCTGGAGTTTTGTTCTTTAAATTAGTTTTCTTATGATCATAAGTATTTTAAAATATACATTTGTCGACAAATTTATATTTTAAAATACTAACCTTCTTTGCCATTATCTCTTACGTATTAAAAATTTAAATAAATTCATTGGGTGCGTAAATAAAATAATTTTCACTGGAATCTTCAAATGACATCAAATATCCATTTGAAATATTATAGATCGCAGTTTATTCATCCTTTTATCATGTAATAATGAATACAATATACGTGCGTAAAGTAATGTACATATTAATAATTACGTTCAAAATTTAACTATAAAAGTGTTTAAAACTTGATATGTATTTTTTCTCATTTCTAAATATTACAATTGTTACATTAAAATAAGCAAATTTAGCTTCTTCAACTCACGAAACATAAAATTCCATGCAGTTGATAACTACCGACTTTTAAAATATTTTAAAATAATAGAATTTTGTAGAATTTTTCATTGATAAAAGTTCTTATATTGTATATTAAAATTTATTGATTTACTGTCATTTTATAGCACTATGCAAGTATATTTTATTTTTACTAAAAGTTTAAAAGAAAGAAATAAATTTTTGACAAATTAGTAATTAAGTTAGTAATCAGTCATTAGTAATTAATAATTATAATTATTAATTCGTAGAACTTAGTAGTAATTGATATATTTGACAATTACATTTATTTTACATATTAAATAAATTTGAATTTGAACCGATTTAAATTCTGATTGACTTAAAAGGATACTAATATCAAAGATTAGATCGATCAGGACTAAAATTGACTAAAGAGATCAAAATATCGACAAAAATTCGGATAAATAAAAAAAAATTACAAGCTCAATAAAAATGTCCATTATAATTAAAATCCATGTCTAGTTTTGATTAACTGGAACTCAGTTCGATAGAAATTGAAATGTGAAATGATTGAAATTTAAATTGATTGTAATTTAGATTGTTTGAAATGTAGATGGATTGAAATTTAGATGTATTGAAATTTAGGTCGATCGAATTTCAGATTGATTGGAATTTGGATCATAGGTAAAATTTGGTTCAATGATTGGAATTGGTGTCGAATAAATCCTATATGTATTGTCAATTAAAATTATTGTAACTCAGAATATTATTATAATTCAGAGTTACTGGTAATTTGGAATCATTATTAATTTGAAATTATTATTGATTTAGAATTGCTATTAATTTGGAATTGTTATTAATTTGGAATCATTATGAATTTATTATTAATTCAGAATTGTTATTAATTTGGAATCATTATGAATTTATTATTAATTTGGAATTGTTATTAATTTAGAATCATTATAAATTTATTATTAGTTTGGAATTTTTATTAATCAGGAATCATTATGAATTTGAAATTATTATTGATTTGAAATCATTATAAATTTGAAATTATTATTGATTAGGAATTATTATGAATTTGAAATCAAAAACAATTGTAATTCAATTATCATATCAAGCACATTTTTCATTTTGAATTATTAGGGAAAGAAACACATTTTTGCGTGATTGAGTTCATGTTCAATGCTTTATAATGATATACTGTACTAATACAATTTATGTTAAATTTTAATCATTATTTTATGCATAATATCAACCTTCAATAACGTCAATAGCCACAACTGTTTTTTGATTGAAAAATTGTAAATGCGTATTTTTTTATCTTAAACTGGAATTTCCATATTTTAACGTGCTCAAGTAAACGTTTAACACTTTCACAATAATTACCTATATTTATAGAAATAAATTTGAATTGTATTTAACAATTAGAAATAACATCGCATTAGGAAATTGAACTCTCTAATTATAATTTATAAACTATACATATACAAATGTTTCCATTTGTTTTTCGAAAAATTGAAATAAGTTTGACCTTAAAAATTCTAGGAAAATTTTAACCACTTCTGTTTATTAATTTTTATTTATTTATAGTTTTTATTTGTTTATAGTTTATATTTATTTATAATTTTTATTTATTTATTTCTACATAATTGTGAGCCTGTTACATAAATAAACAAATAAATAATTTCGTGGCCTTCATTGATTTTCATTCGTCAATAATAATGACTGTTGGTGTATTTAAAGACTGTTTACTTGGACTTGTTAATCATTAACGGTTATTGTTTTCGTGTGTGTCAGGAATACATAATTTTACAGAAAGAGACGAGTAGCTTTACCGTAATTGCGTAATTCGGTCATTCACCTAGAAACCCCAGATTTCTCCGAAGCCCTTGGCTCGGTTTGGTTGCAATCATTTCGAAAAACGTTTAACAAATATATCAAAAATGAATGCAAAGATTTTCTACTTTATATAAAAATGTTGCTAAGTTATTAATTAATTTATGTATTAATTAGTTAACAATATTTTAATTAACAATTTCGTATAGTTAAGAATGTGATCTCACTTGAAACGATTCTACAGATTAGGCTCCAGAGCGCTCGATATAGAAATTTGATATCCAATTCGTTATGGAATTCTATATAGCAATTTTATATTTAGCATTTTCTAGAACCAATATCGAATTTCTATACCGAATTTCACATCGAATTTCTACATCGAATTCCACATGGAATTTCTATATCGAATTCCACATTGAATTTCTACATTGAATTCCACATTGAATTTCTACATTGAATGCCACATGGAATCTCTACATCGAATTCCACATTGAATTTTTATATTGAATTTCTTTATGGAATTTCTATATAGAACGCTCTATGGAGCTTATTCTGTAGAATCGTTTCACGTGCGGGATAATTAATAATTTAATTTTTAAGAGTGTGATAATTAACAATGTAATTGTCACCAGTGTAATAATTAATAATTTAATTGTTAACACTGAGATAATGCAATTTTTAAGAGTGTGATAATTAATATTTAAATTATTAACAGTGTGATAATGTAATTATTAAGAGTGTGATAATCAACAATGTAATTTTTAACAGTGAGATAATTAACAATGTAATAGTAAACAGTGTAATAATCAACAATATGTAATGGTTAAAAGTTTGATAATGAACAATGTAATAGTCAACAGTGTGATAATTAACACTGTAGTAATTAACACTGTAGTAATTAACACTGTAATAATTAACAACGCATTAATTAAAACTGTCATTCATCAGTGTAATAATAAATAATGACCAACCTAACAGCGCAATAATTATGTCATATGCTTATAAGAGTATAATAATAAACAATGTAATAATTAACCATGTAATAATAATCAACAACACAATAATCAATACTGCAATCATTGATAACGTATAAATTACAACAACTGAAAAATCGTTAATTAAATAATGTATACAATTATTAATAAATTAAGTTCATTATTTTCCTTCCGTGTCCGGGAGCAGTGCATAATTATCATTTCCAATCAAGCACATTGTTTTCACTGCTCCCTTTCGTGTGGAAGCAATAAACAATTTGCTTTCATTTGAATTAATTGATTTCGTTGCTCTCTTTTTTGCAGAGATACATCCATTTAAATCCGCTGAAAAGTGCATTCCTTCTCTTAATGAAGGCAAGACAACTTTTACTCTTGGCAGAAGAGCCAAAATGTAAGTGAAAGTGTGAAAGTGGATGGAAAATTCCCACAGATGAAAGAATACTCGCACGACCCAGTAGGCTATAAAGAAGATAAGAGCAGAAACAAAGACGCAGATAACAGTATTAAGAAGGTAGACTTGTTTCGTAAGAGCACGAATCAATTTATTGCTGCCTACGGGCAACATTCGCGTAATTTAGATAGTTGCATGTATGACTACGTGAAGTAGAGCTATTGCACTTACGTCCATGATAATTTGCATAGGCAGACACGCCAGTAAACAATGTTGTTGAGCATACTCCGCGAAACCATTTTTTTGTCACAAATGTCAGATTCATTTCGTACAAAAGTCAATGGAACGTTCATATACCCCGAGAAAATCACTGCAACCGAAATGAATATTTTGCCCATTATTCATCAAACTCTTGGAAAATCCACACAGTCTTTCATTTTTATTTCAACCTTTTTTCTATTGCACGTATCTTTTTACATTATCGATTAAATAGTTTTTTATCCACAAAGTAGATTTCTTTTTCTTATTATTATTTCTTCATTTTTTATTCATTTGTCTGTATTCTAGGTTGCTTGATAAACAAAAGTATTCTGTTAAAGTTGATGTATATTTACTAAAAATTTACTTTTACTACAAAAAAAAAATAAAAATAATATGAATGCTAAAATATTACTGCAATTTGAGAAAAATATTTTTAAAAACAGCGTTTTTTTGAGTCGTTAAGTGACAACAATTTCAAATTCAATTTTTAAATCGTAAAGAGAATTAACATTACCATTTTAATCAACTTTGGTCTACTGGTATAGATAAATAAATTAATGTTTTCAAATTATACATTAATAGGTTAGATATCAATATTTTACTATAGCATTTTCTTTCAAAAATTTGTCAGTTTTATGGCTTTCTAAAACAGAAAATAACACGAGATAGAATATGATATATGGTCAAATTTCAATAAATAGTAACAAAATTGATGAAAAGGTAATAGTTGCTGATTTGACTATAGTTGTGTCATAATCTCCACGAACAATTTTTAACAAATTCTCTTGAATCAGGGGTCATTGGAAGAGAAATTGAAAACACTTTCGAGATACTAAGAGAAAAAAAAACTACATAATATAAAAGCTACTATATTTGAAAGTCAAAAAATCAAAGAAAATATCAAATTTTCCGAGAGTTTTTGTTTTTTGCATGAATACAAAAGCTACTTTTTAAAAATCTCATATGGTTAGAAATCCTTTACTTTCAACTGAAAAATAAAAAAAAACCTTTTAAATTTGGACAAAAAAGCGCAAAGATACGAAGTGTTTTGTCCATTAATATATGAATAAAAACTGTTTTTTAGCTCTAAAAGGATATTTTGAGGGTGCATTCAAAATTGAATACATAAAATTCTTTCCAGTTTTTCACGACCTACAGCATGTCCGATCCAAACTTTTTTTTGCAACACTTTTTTTGTAACACTCTGTAATTACAATGCTCACAAGCACATGTAATATTTACGTGAAATAGGTATAATAAACATATTTGTGCAATGTTAAGAGATAATTTCACATTGGAATATCTGCAAGGAGAGGTTTACTATCACGGGTGTGGGAACACCGACGCGACAGGTCGTTGAACTCGCTGTTGCAATGAAACTAGAAACTTTCAAATTTGCACTTCATAGAACCAATTAAATGACCGGGCCGTAAAATTTAACGAACCTGTGTGCAAAATATGTATATAATTACGTTCAAGCGCTAGAGATTTATTGCTGTCTTATGTAAGTGCAAAATTCATGTGCAACATACCACAAAAGTTCATCCAAATGCATTTTTTTATTTTGCCTTTTTTTATTAAATCCTCTAAAAGAAATGTTTAACGTTTAGTGTCCATTCCGCGGTACTTTAACTTTGTTTTATGTGACATGCGTAATAATCTTTAAAATAGTAACCAACTGACTCTACTGTTTAAACTGCGGTGAAACTTATTTTGCTTCTTGTGTAACTCAGTTTATAAATAATATTTAAATAACTCCTGCGAATACTCGAAAAACTTGTGTATCTCGAAACTTGTGTGTTATATTTTATTTATTTTGAACAAGAATTGTATTTATAAAATATAAACTATAAACGGATAGAATGCACAAACTCTAAATGACTTTTTCCTATATAAATATTATTCTTTTAAAATAAGAATATGAATTTATCTCCCCAGTATAAAAAAATATTACAAAATTTAATCTCATTAACATAATCATCTCAGCTAAAAAAATTAATACAAATCTCCCTATATATAGATAAATTAGTGGTTTTTTTTATTGAATTAGTGAAGTTTTTCTAGTGAATTACGCAAACTTTTCTTTATTAATAATATTATAATATATTAATAATATTAATTAATTATATAGAATCTAAATTTCTAATTAAGTGAAAGAATTTGTCATCAATAGGCAAATTTTGTCCTGATTTTTTTTTTAATTTAGGACATCAATTTTTGGAGTGAAACAATTGTTTGACCTGAAATTTTTCCTGAAAATCTTGTCCTGACTTTTTTTTAATTTTAAGACATCAATTTTTGGAATGAAACATTTGTTTGGCCGTATATCAAATAAATATCTAATTGATTCAAACAAACATTTTTTTGAGTGTACTTTTAGCATAAAATCCATACTTTTGGTATATTAAATTGATTCTTTTGACATCAAATGAATACTTTTAGCATTAAATTGCTATTTTTGGTTATCAGGTTGCTCTCTAAATCGGAATAAGTGAAATGAACTTATTTTTAAGTCAAAAGTCTTCCACCACTTACAAATAAATGAAATTTCATACGGAAATAAGTGAAATTTCACACAAAAATAAGTAAAAATTTCACTTCACAGTTTTCTTGAAAGTATGAACTTGATACCAAAAAGTATATCAATTTGATACTAAAACATATCAACTTAATATCAAAACGTATCAACTTGATACCAAAACGTATCAACTTGATAGCAAATAGTATTAAATTGATCACAAAAAGTATCAAATTGATCACAAAATCTTCATCAATTTGATATTTTTGATATCAATTTGATACTTTTAAGTAAACTATATTATTGAAATGAGTGGTAGACTACCAGAATTAAAAATAAGTAGATTTCACTTATTCAGATTTAGAGAGTGATATTTTCAAATAAACTGTGAGTAGAATACTAATTTTTTATTTTTAAATCACTGTTAATTAAAACAGTACGTGAAATTTGACTATATTGCAGTCAAATGTTAATACAATAACTTTTCTACTTCTTCTACATATGTATATCAATACACTGCAAAAATTGGTGCTTTAAAAGTGGGACAAAAGTGTCTTGTTTGAACAAAAATGTCTTAAATTAAGACATATTTTGTGTCTTACTCACCAAATATGTCTTAATTTAAGACGTTTTTGCTCAAAATAAGACACCATGTTTTTGTAATGTAGATTACTAATTTATCATAATAGAAATTACTGATTTTGCATAAAGAAAATTATCCAGATCTAATATCTTCTCATTACAATTGAAAATGTAGAAAATTACAAACTACACTCACAAATTTTACTTTAAACTCTCATTACAACGATGAAAAATTGTAATTCGAAAAAACCCTTCTAGCCGATAAATCCCGATAAATATGCTTAACAATCCTTCATTCGAAAAAAGAAAGGAGCAAGAAAAGTACTAGAAACCGAAAACAAAGAGATAAGCAATTGAAGGTAAAAATTGAGGTTTTCCCATGGATCACGAATTTCGCTTGGGGCGTATAAACATCGTGACTATGAGAACATTGCGTCTACCTTTACTCTTGATAGGGAGAGTAACACACGTCCTACACTCGAGCCATAGAAAAGAAACGTATATCTGTGCATTAGCACTCGAAAGCCCAAGGATACACCGCCCACGAGCAAGTATTTCATTATAATCGCGATGTATTCTTGCGAAATTCATTAGTGGCTTTGATGCAGGTCCAATGTTCTCGAATTGATTTTGGATTTTAGGCTCTAGATTCAAATAGACATAACAGGTCACGACTGGCTTATTTATCGCGATCGCAGTCATACATGATTGGTCCACACTCTGCGTATAGTAAGTAGTTTGGATCTTGGCAAGAAGATTGCGTTATTTCACTGCATCGTGTCACTGAACCCGAAACACGCTTTTAATCGATTGTTGCGTATACTCTCGATCATTTGCAGAATATTTCATTTCATTTTCATCGCGTGTGCGTTACACAAGACATGCAAATTTCAACTCAACAGAAATCCTACTCGTGAAAACGAGAAATTAGGCACTGATTAGACACTTGCCAAGCACTTTATGGCGAAACATTGTGTAAGGCCGAATTCCTTTTGGCAAACAGTTTTATTGATTTCATAGAAAATCCGCAATTGTTACGCACTTTCGACAATTTTTTATTTTCGGCAATTTACTTTTTTGTTCTCATTTTGTCTCTATTGCGGTTTTCTTTTCTACTTTTTCTCTACTTTCTTTTTTGCTACTACTATTCTACAACGTCGTTACGTCGTTTTTTGTAACAATGGAAACAAAGTTTTGTACATAGCTATTTATAGCTACTTATTAATTCATCGTAAAGAAGGAAAAATGTGAAAAATAAGTTCCTATTGTCCTTAACTCATCGTAAAGAAGAAGAAATGCAAAAAAATAAATACCTATTGTCCTTAATTCATCGTAAAGAAGAAGAAATGCAAAAAATAAGTTCCTATTGCCCTTAATTCATCGTAAAGAAGGAAAAATGTAAGAAATAATAAAGTCTTGGATTTAGATGGTCAAAAAATCAAAATTGTTTGCAATGTTGCAAAGTTGTTACAATTTTCAAAATTCGCAATTAAAATCGCAAGGTTGCATTTTGTAATTTTTGAAGATATAAAGTACTCATTATTCGATACTGATTCTTTTTACTTCCTCAAGAGGAAGCTTTGTTTTGATATTGACTGTTTGATACTGATTGTTTGATACTAATTATTCGATATTAATTCTCTTTGATACTGATTATTTGATACTAATTATTCGATATTAATTCTCTTTGATACTGATTATTTGGTACTGATTATTCGATACTGATTATCTTTGATACCGATTGTTTGGTACTGATTATTCGATACTGATTATTTTTGATACTGATTGTTTGGTACTGATTATTCGATACAGATTATCTTTGATACTGATTGTTTGAATCCTGATTGGCTGATATTGATATGATATTGCTGTTGAAAAGAGAGGAAATTTACTACTCGGAAGGGAAAAGCATTATAAATAAGATATATTTTGAATGCATTGTAGTTTCAAGTGGAACAAAGCCATAAACAGAATTTAGCCTGATTCTTTAACAAAGAACAAGTGGAGTTTACTGGAGAACTGAGAGTTGTTATGTCGATATAAAGGCGAGGTAGAACTTTTGAGAGCGAATCATATTATTTGCTCTTTGCATTCGCATCTAAGTAGGCCACCTTTGAGGAAAGTCAATTAATCATCGGCAAAGCAGTAATAAAGATTAGAAACCGTCATCGAGTCTGCAAGTGCAAACGTTAAGAGTCAAAGCAAAATGTCATGAATTCACATTCAATTAAACCGTCATTTCATACCTCAATCCTGCAAATTTTAATCCAACCATTTTTTCATCAACTCTGTTCTGTTCACTTCCATTTTATGCGATATTAATTTCGGAATATTCTCACATCGTTTCGCATTTTATACTGTTACGAATATTATAATATTATTTCGATTATTATATTATATTTCGATTATTATATTATTTCGATTATTATATTATTTCGAATATTATAACATTATTGGGAATATAATAAATTCCAGAAATTGTATATGGATTGAATATAAGCAATGAGAAAAATTGATGTTTGTTGGAAGAAATGTTGCACATTATTGTATTTTATGAACTTTTTATTTATTTATGTATTTATTAAAATCATCTTACGTTATGTCATATGTATATTTGTTACTTTTTAACGAAGAGTTTAATGAAAGTACAAGACAAATACGACAGTGAGTTACAAAAGGAATGAAAAAAGGGGGAATAATAAAAAGAGGAAAGAAGCATCGTGTGCAAAAAAGCAATAAAATTTTGCTTTTTTATGCAAGGGAAAGGATGTTAAAATGACGTGTTGAAAAGAATATGCATATCTTAGCCTTGAATCTGCTGTGCAGTTGGTAAATATTTGACTTTCAGTACCCCATGACCCTATACATGTGTGATTTCCAAATAGCCTGCAGAGTCCAGACTTGCTTTTGAAAAAAATGCTTTTCCGACAAATCTTGGCTGCATTTTTTCCCCTTAATCATTCTATTTATATAACTTTTTGGACGCAGGCTATTTCATTACAAAAAAGGTCTTCAAGACTTTCCCTTTTGAAGCTTTTTAGTAGTAGCTAATCTGATTTTAAAAAGTCGTTCCTCACTTTCCCTTTTTAACTTCAAGAATGCGTGGTGACTATATAGAAAAACGTGAAAATAGAGAAATATTAGAAAAAAGAGGAAAAGAAAAGAAAACTCGAAAACGGAGAGGAAACGATATAGAAAGTAAGGAAATAGACATAGAAATAAACAAAAGATAAATGAAGATGAAAGAAATAAATAAAAACAAATGAACAAAAAACAAATAAACAAAAAACAAATAGCTAAAGAAATAAACGACTAAAAATTACACGTGAAAACAAACTTTATCCAGAAGTCAACATTTTTCACTAAAACAGCTGCAGTTTTGTCCGTTGTGGTAAAATATATGTATAGATATTCTATGGAAACATTTAGCTATTCCAGGAAAATATTTTGAACGTGTAAATAAACATAAAAAGCAAGTCCATATATAGGTAAATGAAGAAGTAAATAAAAAAATAAATTAAGAAATAAATGAAGCGGATGAATAAATTATTAAAAAAATAAAGATATAATAAAGAAATAAACAAAGAAACAAGTAAAAAATCAAACAAAGAAACAAGCAAAAAAACAAATAAAGAAAAGAACACAGAACCGCAAACAAAAAGAGCAAACAAAGAATCAAATAAAGAAACAAATAATAAAATAAGTAAATAAATAAACAAAAAACTAACAAAGAAACAAAGAATCATATAATATAAACAAACAATTAAGAAAAAAAAACAAATCAAGAAACAAACAAATAAGAAAAAAAAACAAATCAAGAAACAAACAAATAAGGAAAAAAACAAATAAAGAAACAAACAAATAAGGAAAAAAACAAATAAAGAAACAAACAAATAAGAAAAAAAAACAAATAAATAAATAAACAAATAAAGAAACAAAAAACAACAAAAAGCAATGGGAGAACCGAAGAAATAAACAAAGAAACAAACAAAGAAACAAGCAAAGAAACAAACAAAGAAACAACAAGAAAACCAACAAAAAATAAAGAAACAAAAAAACAAAATAAAATGGAGAACCAAAGAAGCGAACAAATAAAAAATGGAACAAAGAAACAAACAAAGATACAAAGAATCAAATAAAGTAACAGAGAAAGAAACAAAGAAACAAATAAAAAACCAAAGAGAAAAATCGTCACAATTACAATGCTTTCTCTACGTGGAAGCAAACCCAAAGAAACAAATAAATAAATAAACAAAAGATGAAGAAAATAAACAAATAAATAAACAAAAGAACAAAAAAGTACCAAACAAAATTAAAATCCTATCTCTTTTCCTACGCAAAACTAAGCTAAAAACGGTTTCTAATTTCCGCAAAAGCCTTTCCTGCGATGCTTTGAGATCCATAAGCAGAAATCATCAAAGGAGGTGCATGAATAGCTTAATTTCAGTGTATCAGATCAAAGTGAAGAGCCGGTTTAAAAATGAAAGTATCATCGAGAACTGCCAAGTGTGGTTCATTTGCAGCGTAAAGTTGTTAGTCCAACGTCATCGTTACGAGATTTTATAGTTGGCTGGAGTCTGATGATCTCGCAAGTAGTTGATCTGTGCAAGTGTAGGTTTCTATACGTGAGCAATATAACCTGCGTACTGTTAGTGAGGTAGGAGTGTCGGTAAAGCCGAAAGTGTCCCACTAACGTCAGCGAACAACGACCTCCTGTCAGCCAGTATATTCCCCTCCCGATGCTCTACTCTACGTCATTTAATGAGTTTTCCGCTCGCACTATTATCTCTCCTCCCCACGCACACCACTTTTATATTAATTCTCCATTCAAATTTATTACTATTTGCGTAAAGTAATAATTACATATTTTTAAGTAATTCACTACTAGATTACTTTTTTCGCTCCAAATGGAACTTTTCATTTTTAATTAAGAACGAAATATTAAAATTTTAACGTTTGTATCCTTTTTTCGTACTTTTTTAACTTTTCTGAATTTTTTACTCTTTTGATTTTTTGCTTTTTCGATTTTTACTTTTTCGGTTATTACTTTTTTAATTTTTTTACTTTTTCAATTATTTTACTTATTCATTTTTTTTTACTTTTTCAATTCTTTTAGTTATTCAATTTTTTACTTATTCAATTCTTTTACTTATTCAATTCTTTTAGTTATTCAATTCTTTTAGTTATTCAATTCTTTTACTTATTCAATTCCTTTATTTTTTCGAATTTTTACTTTTACAATTTCTCTACTTATTAATTCGTTTAATTCTTTACTATTTCAGCGTTATTTACTTAGCTTTAATGTTTATACGTAGTTCTCTACGTACAGTATCCGCTCTCAATATGCCCGATCATGGGGAATTAATTTCCAGGAAAGCAAGTTCCCCCACTTCACTCTCAGCGCATGCGCAGCGCCGAACATTGAGAATCGAGAATACGAAACGCGAAGAGGGAGAAGCATTCGAGCGCTGATGATGGAAGCGGGCATTTCGGAGCGAACATATTGAGAGCGGATACTGTACATGATATTAAAATCATATATATCATAATATATGATAATATATTAATATATATATATAAAGCATACATCTTTGTCTTTTTTTATATATAAAAAGTCGAATTTTAAAATAATTTGAACAACCCGAAATTCTGGAAGATTCGAAAGCGTTTCGAATCCTACAAACATTAATTGAATTTTTATTTTTAGAAACCCTTTTTAACAGAATTATCTTGTTTAAAAAATTGACAATACAAAAAAGGACACTAATTCCGAAACAAAAAACCCTGCGTCCTTAATTAACTCGGTAAGTTTTAACATTTACTGTGCGATACAAATATCTGTTTTCTAAATAGGTCGAAGAAGAGGGATGTGGGGGGGGGGGTGAAAGGGTGGCTTGCCTGGTTCCCACTCACGTCGAAGGACGACGAACCCAGAGTCAGGATTTATCCGGGCTACCACCACCCTTTCCAGCCTAGCACCAGTTTTCCACCCCCTGCTACCCCCACTCAATTCAAAGAGCTTGCAACCCTACTTCCACCCCTCTCCCCCACTCCCACTTTTATGAAATCAATGTAGGCGCGGATTTGTGCTCTGGAGCGTAAACGCTCCACCAAATGGGGACGAGTGCGACCATTAAGAAGGATCTTTGTCAATTCCTTTTCCTACTTCTCTCTCAAGATTCTTCCACTGAATTTCCACTAGAGCGAACTCCACTTGTCGCTCGAAAACTCGGGATGGCTTTTATTAAAGAAAGATTAAGGTTAGGTTGGCCTTCTCCTTTCTTCTTTCCAGATGGGTATTTTCAACTTCTCTTCAACTTCCTGACTTTTCACTTGTGGGAAATGTTTGTAGAGACATCTATCAGGGACAATACTGAGACAATTTTGTTTATTCATTTCAATGCTCGCAGAAGGGAATGTTAATTTGATGATAATCTTAATTGGCGAATCGAAATACGGTTTAAGTTGTGTTTTTTTTAATTTAACACCGAACCCGAAAATTTTTTTAACATTGAACTCAAAGATAGAAAATATAAGTTTGTATTTTACGTATTTATTTTTTGATTAAAATGTTCACGCGTTTAAAATGTTCCAATTACATTTTTTAACTACAAAAAGATGCAATTTACATTTTTAGCATGAATAAAAACCGCAAATTCAATGCTATGGGTGTATGTATTAAAATCGAACTGAAGAGATTTGTCTGTGTTGCAAATTAAAGAACAGCAGTCACGAGATAAATTGCCAGAAGTGCCACCTGGTGGGAAAAGAGAGAACTAAGGTATTTTTCACAATTGCTCCTGCTAAATTGAAATCTCCGGCGATTACTGAATCGCAAAGAAATTGAATTGGAATGAGTGGCAGGAATAAAAAGTGACAACATAAATAGCGGCAACCCCTTTCCAGTTCGATTAGTTGGCATTGTGGATCCTAGAATAAACGAGTCGCATGAAAATCAATGAGAGTGATATTGTCGATATCGGTCATGCACAAACTCACACATGTGAATGCAGGAGGCAACAGATGCACACATTTGAGACAGGCAACAGATTTGTACACATACGTACGTACGTACATACATCCATGCATAGATGCATACACCCATACGTACATACATACACAGATGCATACACACATGCATACAGACGCATACACACATGCATACAGACGCATATACATACATTCATACATACACACATAAATACATACGCGTATATACACACGTGCATACATACATTCATACATATACATTCCTACATATAGATATATATGCTCTCATACATAGAATGAATGTATGAATGTATCTAATAAACACATGCTATATACAAACATACCCACACATGCATACACATACGCACAAATGTGGAAAAGAGACGTTCTATCGAGTGTAGATACTTGTTCAAGTCACAACCTTTCCTGTGTGTATTAGCTCGATGCGTGTGTGAGTATTAGTACAATTCGCCTAGATGTGTGTTTATGTGTGTCCGTGTGACGGCCTAGATTCGCTTGGGTTCAACATTCGCTATCGAGGTGACTGCAGCTCGCTCGCTTGCTCAACGCAACGACCGACTAAGCTCCCTTCGAGCATCCGATTGAGAACAACGTGTCCACGGACCTTCTGGAAAAAAGCTACTGCCATCTTTGTTATCTCATCGATCCGAAAAATTGAATATTTCTGTCGTCTGATTATTTAATCGAGATATTCAATTTGTATTGCAAGAGAAGTCTTCAATTTATGTACTGTATTGTATAATACATGTATACGTGTATATTTCATACCCTTGTCAAAAAGTGGATATTATACAACAGAGCAAATACCGAGGCAAATACTTATTTATGTACTCTTGCATTATACAAGTGAATCTTTAAATTTTAAGATGTTTTTAATCTTTATCCTAAAATAAAGATGAAGATCTTTTTATCTAAGTTAGCAAGCTTATTATTATTATAAAGTAGTTACTTTACATTTTTAATCAATTTAGTTAGGAACATTTAATTGATTTATAGAGCAAGTCAGACAATTTACTGATTTAGATTTAGATAAAAAAAACCTGCAGTTACTTTTCGACAATCAAATTTTCTTATCGATTATGGCGAAACTTATAACTAATTGTCAGTTTTGACCCCAAAACAGTTCGTTTTTCTGTTATTACATTAAAAACAGCCTATTTTTTGTTGTTTTGTTTAAACTACTTTACGTGACTTTCAGAACGTTCATTATCAAAAATTATCTAAAAGCAAACAGCGACGAAAATTAATGGAAATTAAAAAGTTTTATGCATCGAAAATCGAAAGCACTGTGCTGTTTTTTGCTTTTTCTCATTCTTTTAAAAAATGTTGCTCGTACTTTTATCATTATTAGTTTTACTTCCATGTTCTTTTGGTTTTATTTTTATGTTTGGCTTTATTTTTATGCTCATTTCATTTTATTTTTATGTTTTGATTTGCTTTTATATCTTTCTTTGGTTTTGTTTTATGTTTGCTTAGTTTTGCTTTTGTTTCTTTTCCTTTTGTTTAGTTTTGGTTTTGTTTTTTTGGTTGTGTTTGTTTTACTTTTGTTTTTTTTGCTTTTGTTTGTTTTGCTCTTGTTTGTAATGCTATTGTTTGTTTTGCTTTTTTTATTCCATATTTCGTTATACCCTATATGTTTATATTCATCACATAATTTTACAATAAACGTGTCTATTTTGTTTCACAAAAGTTATTGCTGTCACAACCATCATTTATTTTCTTTAAAAAAAAACTACCTTTCAACTTTCATAATCTATTTCTATTAACTTTTACAATACGTCTCCTTAAACTTTAACAATACATTTCATTGAACTTTTACAAGTTGATTTCACTTTTACAATGTATGCACATACACGACACACTGTTTTATTGATGTTGAAAAGTTTGGTCGATAAATCTTGACATTTGAACTCTGGATTCTTTTGATTGTCAGCGCAACAATGGCTCAAGTTTTGCGTTTATTGCGGGAAAACTTGTTTCACGCAAGCAATATATAGAGTAAGAAGAAGAAGAGAGCGAGGACCTTAAAGGGTTCAAGTGGGTTACTTATAGAATTTTCTGGAAAATGAAGAAGGAAAACTGAACAACAGTTAAGATCGAACCGGTTGCTCAATGTCGACCGAGTCACTCCTTGAGCGGTGCAGCGACCGTTCGAGGACACGTTCGGAATAATCTGCATTTGTGTAAGTTTCTTTCTACGTAAACGCTTGCTGACGTACCTATACGTAAATCGACATACGTTCTTGGCTACTTTTACTTTCTTGGCGCTCACAATCAGCGAGAGCATGACCACTCCAGTCTCGACTCGAAACCTGTTCCGTTCCATACTAATTGCCAGTCCTCTTTTTGGCAGAAGAAAGTCAATTATTCTTTAAAGATGGATCACAAAACAGCATTGGTGGACCAAAAACAGCACTGATGGGTCGTGTACTGGTTGATCTTACAACAGTACTGGTTGATCTTACAACAGTAATAGTTGATCTTACATCAGTACTTGTAGATCGTAAAACAGTACTGGTAGATCGTAAAACAGCGTAGATCATATATCAACTTTGTTTGATCCAATTACATGCTATTTAGCATTTCAATAGAATTTTCTGTATTGAATCACTCAAATTGTAAATTCAATGAAAAGATAGCGAAAACAGATGATGTGTCAAATTAAACAAGAACAGATGTGATTTGAATTATGACTCGATATCGATCAGTGAATTAAAAGAAAATTAATTTAATTTCTTACATTTATTTTATTTGTCCCTTCTATTACTTCTATAGCTATCTCAATAAAACATTTCGTAGTTTATAAGCAAAATATATGATTTTAATATACAGCTTCTATCACTTTTGTTTCTTCTAATAACTCTATTATATTTATTATTATTAGTAGTATTATTATAGTATTATTATTAATAATAATAATAGTAATAATACTACTACTAATAATACTACTAATAATACTACTAATTAGTAGTATTATTATATTATCTAGACAAAACAAATAAAATAATCGCATAATTTAATTAAAGGAAGCAACAATTAGAGCGAAAAGTTGACTGAGCAAAATATTTCACGTTACGTAACTTTCTTTGAAAAGATAATTTTGAGAATATTGTCTTGTGGAGATTTAAGGTAAATTTTATATCTGTCGTTTCTGCTGTGCAGTAATCATGAAATGTTTGCAGTATTTATTGTCTATTTTCCCGTTAAGTGCGTTTTGTTAAACTCTGTGATTAGTAGCGTTAAAATATTATTAGTATGCTAAACAAAGCTGGACGAAACATAACGTTGACCCGTGACTTTATGACGAATAGTCGTTTCGAGAAATGTTGCATAATTAGCGAATTACAGCATTGCAAGTGTCGCTCATCCCCCAAAGAATATTTTCAATCCAGTGTCATGAATTGTAAACAAATAAAAATCAAGTTAATAGAATAAATAAATTAACAATAAATAATAGAATAGAAACAATGGGATAAAAACAACAGTAGAAAAAAACAACAGCAGATTTAAATCAACAGTAGAAAAAACAACAGAAGATTAAAACCAACACAACAAAAAACAATACTAGAAAAAACAAAAGTAGAAAAAAACAACAGTGGAAAAACGGCAAAAGTAGAAAAAACAACACTAGAAAAAACAAAAGTTGAAAAAAACAACAATAGAATGAAAACAATATTAGAAAAAATCAACAGTGGATTAAACCCAACAATAGAAAAAACAACAGAGGAAAAAAGGCAAAAGTAGAAAAAACAACAATAGATTAAAACCAACAGTGGAAAAGACAACACTAGAAAAACAAAAGTAGAAAAGAACAATAATAACAGTAGAAAATAAAAACAGTAGAAAAAACAACAGTAAAAAAACAAAAGTAGAAAAACAAAAGTAGAAAAAACAACACTAGAAGAAAAACAACAATTCAATAAAATCAATGGATGTTTTTTCCTATAGGAAAAACAACAGTAGAAAAAAAGTAAAAAACAACAGTAATAGAATAAAAACAAAAATAGACTAAAATCAACAATAGAATAAAGAAAGCTTCTAAGCAAAACCAAAAATCCACTCTAAAAGTGCTTAAAAGGATTTTAAAACTAAGAATCAACACTGAAAAAAATTTCTAGTTAACTTTACCAGAAAAGAATGTTAAATATGCCCTTACTAGTTTTTCTGGTTAAATTAACCAGAATATTAGTTAAGTCAACCAGAATTTCGGTTAAGTCAACTAGAATTTTAATTAATTTAACCAGAATTCTATTAAATTTAACCAGAAAAATAGTAAAGAGCATATTTAACATTCCTTTCTGGTTAACCAGACATTTTTTCAGTGAAGAAATATATCTATCAGACATCAGATTTGATCTTTGTTGCCTCTGCATCATTTAAATATCTTCATACACGGCTTTTTTCTGTTTGAGAAAGAAACTTGAAAATTTGTCTAATCTGAGCGGGCACATTTATAGACAAGTGAGACCTTTGTTTACAAACATGCCTGATAACTATTACTCACGATTTCATTGGATGGGAAAGTTGACTTGCTGAAAAGAAAGTAAAAAGTTGAGCTGAGAGTCACTGGCTAGTAGTGTGTAATAGTTTCGATTGAAAGGAGGTTACGGAGTGACTGAACTTTGGCTTCGATAGTGTGCGTCAGTCGCGCACACGCATTTCACAAATACTTCAATATACACGGGACCGATGAGCTCTATATTGTTAGTTTCAGTTCAAACCGCGAGTGTCACCACTCGTCACGATTCCCAAATCAACCCGTGTATTTCACAAAACTATAAATAACCATCAATTTTAATCCCACTTTCCGAAAGGCGAACTCAAACCAAACAAGGGCATAAACTAATTTATTTCTCTACTTTAGGGTATTTTGGGTTAAGTAATTTATAAACTTATTTTCTTTTAGTTTCGAGCAATTACTTGCATTTTTCAATAAACAATTGAGAAACTCGAAAAAGGCAATAACGCTTTTTGAAGATTTTAATTGCGTTCTTGAATTTGTGCATTTTTTTAGAGCACTTGTAAATCATGTTTTGCATCAGTTCATTCACTTTTTAATAACTCGGGGCAAAAGTGAAAAGTATATTGGCTCGGAACCACTTTCACGTCGTAAATTTGTTGATGATAGAGCACAAGGAATGTAAAAGTCGCCAAAAGAAAGCGAAATTACCCGAGACTACCAGTCTCTCGTAGGTCACACGAATCAGTTGCCACATGATTCGTAGCATTGTTACGTAACGGATTTTACAATAAGGAAACTTCTAATCTCCTAACTTTCCTTCGCTTCCAATCAACAATGCAAAACAATTTGTGGGAATGCATTTCATTTCAATTCCAAAGTTGTTAGACAAATTTACTTTACATGCAGAATTAAGTCAGTCCGGAAGACGCTCATTTCAAATGTAATCAAGCATGTAACAAAGTACACGGGTAAATTAATAACGCTTTTACCAGAAACTTCCGATCAAACTTGATGGCATTTTAATAATTACATTCATGTCATTTTAATAATTGCATTCATGTCATTTTAATAATGACATTTTGGTCACTTTAATAATACATTTTTTAATCTTTCAATCCAATTTTGCATTTTTAATGTTTTGAATTAATTTATAAAGAAACAATAATTAAAAATTTTCAATATCTGATTAATCAGAAACCTTTATAAATTGAAAAAAATGTAAAAAAAACCAAACGATCTCAATGTTTGATTAATCGACAATCTTTATAAATCGAAAGAAATGTTCTTTATTTCATTTTTATCGTCTCTTAGGTAAAAGGATTCTATAACTGGAAATACTACAAGGTCTAAAATTCAAATTGAGCCAATTTAGGCTCAAATTGAAAAGAATTGGATTCAGATTGAGATAGAAGTTTGTTTGACTCGAGCCTAAAACATTTCGCTTGAACTTCCACTTATCGAGATGCCATTGTATTAAAAGTATAATATTTATTTCCAATTTGTTGATTATTACAGGCACTCAAAAATATAGCTCTGCAAAATAACAAAACAATTCACTAAAAATGCTGAAAATTTCATTAAAACAACTATATGCTTATTTTAGAACCTTTTCTTATAGCTACTATACTGATTTCATAAAACAAGCGTCGAAACAAATAATAAAATAGAATATTTGCATATTAAATAAGCAATTACCTAATTGTTTATTACTTATTTATTTATTTCTTAATTGTTCTTTACTTATTTGTTTATTATTTAATTGTTTATTAGTTATTTGTTTATTATTTAATTGTTTATTAATTATTTGCTTATTACTTATTTATTGAATACCGATTTGTTAACTACTTATTTGTTAATTACTTATTTATTAATTACGTATTTGTTAATTACGAATTTGTTAATTGCGTATTTGTTAATTACGTATTTGTTAAATGCCCATTTGTTAACTACGGATTTGTTAATTACGAATTTGTTAATTGCCAATTTGTTAATTACTCTCGAAAGCAAATGTTAATTATTGATCGTTGTTTCATAAAATGCTATCTCGTGAAATTGTTTGAACTGTTGGGAGTGGAAGAGCAGTAGGTAACTTCCGTACCGAGTCAGACGGATTTTCTACTGGGTTTTCATAAGTAGTAGGTGGCAGTACCAGTCAGACGGAGCAACATTGAATCGAGGAAGTTTACGACCTAACCGACAGTCATTTCCAATCCTGTTCCGACATCTATCGGTTGTTTCGCCAACATTTCGAATTATAAACAATCCAACAGGTTGTCGTCCCATATTAAACACTTGATTAAATATTTTTACTCACTGTTACTTATCCTTGACATTGAAACAAGTGAATCAATAAGCCGGGTACTCACCTGAAACAGAAATAAAAAGTCTTTCATTTTCGTGCATTATTTACTAGATTCAAAAGTGAAATACATATTAGTTTTTTTTTAGAACAAATTAATTTTAACAAGTTTTTTTTGACAAATCAACAAAACAATTTTTTTAACAACATTTTTTTATATACTGTTATAAAAAATACATCTAGAAAAGTTAGATTTATTTCATTTGGCTATTTATTACAATATACTTCGTGTAGTGTCCAAATAGATAAGATATAACATAATTAATTTTCTTTTTCACGTTTTTAGTTATATTCAACTTTGAATATTGTGGCATATTTATTTTGTAACTAAATTTTCAAAAAAGTTCATGTTTAAGTATAAACCTTCTACACTAAAAATAATTCTGGTATACTGTAGACATAGAATTTTCAAAATCGACAAGATTTCTACTTTACAAAATGACTATTAAAAACTTTTGCAAAATCGACAAGATTGCTACTTTAAAAAATGACCATTAAAAACTTTTGCAGATTTTTAATATAGATACGGGTTCAATGACAAATACATTAAAAATTGTATATTATCAAAAGTTTCGGACACATTGAAATCATTTGTAGTTAAATTAGTGTAGTAAAATTATTTGCGCAGGATGAAAAATATGTGTAAAAAACCTTTTAAAAAAATTTCTAGATTTTTAATATACATACATGGGTTCAATAAAAAATACGTCAAAAATTGTATATTGTCAAGCGTTTCGGGCATGTTGAAATTATTTGTATAGTAAATTAGTATTATAGTAGTAAATTAATATAGTAGTAAACTTATAGTAATAAACTTATAGTAATAAAATTATAGTAATAAAATGAAAGTAGTAAAATTATAGTAGTAAAATTATTCGCAGGAAGAAAAATAGGTGTCAACATGAAATAAATGATAAATTAAGGGATTTGAACTGAAAAATTCATGTGATACGCAGATATTAACTATGGCGACACGTAACGAATGGGAATGAAGGAAATTAATTAAAAATAAAAAAATTAGGACAAAGAGTAGCTAAATGGAATTCCCACGAAGCAAATTTAAAAATGATGTACCTTCTCAGCGTCGTGGTTCTATGACCACAACTTCATGAAGTTGCTTGCAGGATTACGAGCAAGTGAAATAACACCATTCGCTCGATAATAGTGGGTTATGGTGGGAGCAATTCCAATGGTTAGTCTCCCTAGTTTTTATGGTCAAGGGCTTTTTATGACAAACGAACCTTGCTATGTGCAGATGCATATAGTATATCATTATTAAAAGAAAAATTATAATTTTCCATCATAATTGCTACCTTCAAAAACTCTAAATTTTCCACTTCAATGCAATATAACTTATTTTTTCGTATGAACATATTTAATTCGTTAGTTAATAATGTAGAATTTCATTTTATCGTGGCGGTTAATAATAGTACATTTTACGTTACGTTATACTCTAAATTTGAATTAGTTAATTTTTGCTTTAGGAAAATCGAGCGATTTGTTTAATCAATGAATTAATAGTTATTTTGATTAATTTGTAGTCCGAAATTACTAACTGTTGTAAAAAAATTACTAATAGCAGAAAATTACTAATTGTAGAAAATTACTAATTGTAGAAAATTACTAATTGTAGAAAATTACTAATTATAGAAAATTACTAATAGTAAAAAATTTCTAATAGCAGAAAATTACTAATTGTAGAAAATTACTAATAGTAGAAAATTACTAATAGTAGAAAATAATTAATAGTAGAAAATCACTATTAATAAAAAATTATTATTCGTAGAAGATTATTCACTGTTAGTAAAAATAATTCACTTTTAATAGAAAATTACTAATTTAGTTAGTAATGCTTGCTATAAAAGTAACTTTGCTAAAGAATTATTTGTCTAATAACAACAACAACTCTATTAACAACAGATACCAATAAAAAAAAGTTTTGTTACTTTGCTAATTTCTTAATCTTTTACTTCCCTAATAAGTTAATTTCTTACTTTGCTATTTTGTTATTTTACTAATTTGTTACTTTGCTAATTTGTCACTTTGCTAGTTTGTCACTTTGCTAGTTTGTCACTTTGCTAGTTTGTTACTTTCATAATTCGTTATTGTTAATATATTACTTTGTTCCATTGTTACTTTTCTAATTTGTTAGTTTGTTAATTTGCCAAGTTGTTTTGTTACTCTCTAAAACTGAATCAGTGAAAAACGACTGATCTTCAGTGAAAAATGACTGAAATTCAGTAGCCCACTTCTCGCGATTTCAATCAGTGGAATTTCATTGCAAATCAGTCAAAAGTGACTGAAATTTCAGTTATTATTTACTGATTTTACTGATTGGTCAATGAAAAAATTACTGAAAATTCCAGTAGCAAGTTCTGAAATTTCCAATTGTTTTTTCACTGGTCAATCAATGAATAATAACTGAAATTTCAGTCATTTTTTACTGATTTCCAATGAAATTTCACTGATTGAAATCGCGAGAAGTGGGCCACTGAATTTCAGTCATTTTTGTTACTTTCATAATTTGTTACTTTGCTAATTTATTAATTTGCTAGTTTGTTACTTTCATAATTTGTTACTTTGCTAATTTATTAATTTCCTATTTATTAATCTATTTGCTAATTTGTTGATTTCTTACTTTGCTAATTTATTACTTTCTTCTTTTGTTACTTTGCTCACTTGTTTGTTACTTTGCTACTTTGTTAGTTTCTTACTTTGCTAATTTGGTGCTTTGTTCACAGAAAAAGCAAAGTCTTAAACCGTTTACATCTTAAAGCCAAAATGTCTGAAAGTCAGCAAATTTGATGTCTTAAAACAAGATTAAGTCAATTTTAGGTCTTAAAATCCAACTCTTGATTCTGAAAATTAGTTGAAATTGGATCTGATGTAAACGGGTTCAATCTAAAGTGGTCTAAAAGTAAGACTTCTTTTTTACAGTGTTACTTTAATAAGTTGTTACTTTGCTAATGTCTTACTAGTTTGTTACTTTCATAATTTCTTACTTTGTTAATTTGTTCCCTATTACTATGTTGTTAATTTGTTACTTTGATAATTTCTTACTTGGCTATTTTATTACTTTGCTAATTTATTAACTTTGCTAATTTATTTACTTTAATATTTTGTTACTCTGCTAATTTATAATTGCGAATTCGTTACTTTGTTACATAGTTTCTCAATTTTCATAGCAACATTGATTACATTGAAATTGCAAATAATTACAATATGTAGGCACTAAATATTCATCTCAATAGCCATTTAATTCCAAAAAATTAAAAAATCCTACATCGACATGTTACCATTGCAGTTAAATTATACACTAATTTTCCCGCGTTTGTTCAAAAGACCAATTAATTACCGCGGGGGGAGATTTTAATTGAACTACCACTGCCTGCAGTTGCGAAATTGTATATCAATGATTACTCTGGGCACCCCGTGACCATTTCTAAGCGACTTGAGTCTGGAGTTTCTCCTCGTGCAAGGGTTACTGACCGGCCGTCCACCCCATGCATTTATATACTTGCAGACGCTAGCCTACGTGCACAAATTCATGTGCAACCGCCATACAGTGTGCTTCTACTTGACTCCAACAAATGCACGTAACTAATGCAATGTAACACTATCATCCCGTGACAGTGCTGGATGTGGGCATATAATAAGCACGAGGGGATTATGGAGAATGTGCGTGCCACGCACTGTGAAACTACTTAGTCTAGGTTAGGGACGCGATCATAAATTTAATATAAGGTCCCATTCGCCTCGACGTGTCTCTACGTAGGCGGCAAAACTCGTTCCTCTGTCGCCTTATGACTTATATCACCCAAGAAACTTCAACACGACATTTCTCCGAAAAAAAAGAACTCACATTCGAGAAACTTTTTCTACTTGCTCAATAAAACATGAAATGATCGGCTTAGATGGAAATAAATTTATGCATTGAATCATGGTATTGAACCTCAGGTAAGATCTACCAAAGATGTGGTTATTACTATACAATAATAATAAAATTACTATACAATAATATTATACAAATTTTTGGTTAATGGTTTCAAACTCTGGGAAAATTTAACTATACACTGAAAAAAAAGTAGTAGGCTTTACTATACTTTTTAACTACTCTGAGTAGTACAGTAAGTCCTCAACTCAATTTAAAAGATTGTATTGACTAATATGAAGTAATTAAAAGAACTAGCAATGTAATTGAAACTACCACTTTAAGTAGTAGATTTTACTACATATAGTAGTTCTGTAGTTGTAACTTAACTACGCATTTAAATAAAATCAACTACTATGTATTAACATGCTTAAAAGTAGTTAAATTAACTACAGAAAAGACGTCAGAATAACTATAAAAATTTAACTACTTCTCATTCAACTGTCCTATGGTAGTTGAATTTCTCGGTCACATTTTTTTCAGTGTAGATTTAGGGTTATTGTATAATTAAGTTCCGAGTTGAAGGAATGACCATATTTAAAAATAGTTAAATTCTAGATAAGCCAAAGATATAGCTCTTATTAACCATAAAACTAGTTAGATTAACCATAAAACTAATTAAATTAACCATGTAACTATAGTTATATGGTTAATTTAATTAGTTAATTTAGGTAGATTATTACCATGTAGATTATAACCATGGTTATAATCTACCTAAATTAACTAATTAAATTAACCATATAACTATAGTTACATGGTTATATGCATATAACAATAGTTAGATTATAACCATAAATCTATAGTTATAAATTTATCCTAAGTTGAAGATGAAGATCTACTCTCTTAATCTGAATATTAGTGAAATTTCACTGCTAAAATAGCCAAAAAGTACCAATTTAATGGCAAAAGAATAAAATTAATTACAAACTCTTGCATCAATTTGATACTCTTAATATCAGTTTTACACTTTTATAAGTTAACTGTGCGTTAATTTGCTAATTTCTCATTAAGAAGAAGAAAAGAAAAAGTGATTATTTTTTAGTAATAAAATAACAATAAAATGCCCTAATCCATTTTCGATTATTTTTCTTTCTTTAATAAAACTGTTAGCAATATAATTTAAACAAAATGAATTTTGTCACGAGAAGAATTCGCAATCGTATGAGTGTTATTAGGGTGGAATCATTCGGAGAATTTGACCTTCGAAAAGGAACTCATATATTTCGACCGAAAGCCGAGGGGAATTTGGATCGATGCAAGAATGAAAAAGGGAGTCCATTCGTCTATTTGCTCCTTCATCTAAGCACGACGACACGTCATTATATCAACTATTGGAAATTTTTCAGGGTAAACAAAAATTTCAAAATTAAGTAATTTTACACAAACACCAATTTTATGCATTATCAATAATGAAAAAGGAACATTTCTGCTTTGATAAATAAAACACTAAAAACACTCATTGTTAGTATATTTTAGTTTGTATAATAAATAAATATTTAATTGACTCTGCGTTCATAAAAATTAAAAAAAAAGAAAAAAATTTATTAAAGAATTTTTTAGTAAAAACAAAGTTTAATTGAGGGTCCGCGTGCAACAACTGCCTCTGTGCTCACACGCAAATTTCTTGCACATCCAGAATCAAAGGGCGGGGGGACAGTAATTCACACAGAGGGGCAGTTATTGCATGCATCCCTTCAATTTTTAAAGTCGTACTTTCATTTAAAAAAATTAGTTTCTGCATTTAAAAGAATGTAGATTTATTGTAAAACTAAATGTAATTTAATGTAATTTTAATGTAATTAAATGTGATTTGAATGTAATTGAATGTAATTAAATGTAATTAAATGTAATTTGAATGCAATTATATGTAATTTGAATACAATTAAATGTAATTTGAATACAATTAAATGTAATTAAATGTAATTTAAACGTAAAAAACGAAAATATTTGTTACATTTAAATGGAAAAAGTATTTTTCTTTGGGACGATTAAAGAGGGTTTGCTGTATTATTTAAAAGCGAATTTTCTTGTGGATTGTCAAATTGAATGAATCGGGAGAAAATGAAGAAACAATAAAGTTGAAAAGATGGTTGTCAATGTTAGGAATCGATTTGCGATATAGGAAAGGGTATAGAACCCGGAAACGGGCCACCGGGTTCTCAGAGCGAAGTGAGAGTACATAATATATATGAGAAGATCCCTTTTCCTCTCACTTCAGCTTCTCACCCTCCTCTTTCTCTCATCCGTGTTGCCGAACCTCCCCCACCTTCTCAACGCAATGCTACCCCGGAGACCTTCACCGCGTTTAGCCTTCACCGAGCTCGCTGAATTCCGGGATTTAGAGTAACTATACATCATGTCCGAAAGGATCTCTTATGAGAAAAGCATCCAAATCCAATGGCATTCCACATTCAAAATCATGTTTCTTTTGATAAGAAAGATCAACGAAATTCGACTTTTGCAAGTATGAGTTTCCTATGACTTTTGGAATTCACTCTGGAAAAAAAAGTTTTTTTTCAATTTAAAAAAATATTTTTTGATTTCTCTGGTTTGATTTAAAATCAATTTTTTCTAAAAAAAAAATTAAAAACACATTTTTAGAAAAAAGGTTTTGATTGAGAAAATTTTGATTCAAAGAGATTTTTATTTTATTTAAAGAAATTTCTGCTTTAAATTAAAGAAATTCTAGTATGTATTTATAAAGGGTCAAAGAAATAGTTTTTTGAATTAAAAGCAAACATGTGTTTGCAACAGAGAAAATTTGTTTGAAAGAAGGAAAATTTGTTTGAAAGAAGGAAAACTTATTTGAAACAAGGAAAATTTGTTTGAAGCAAAAAAAGTTTGTTTGAAACAAGGAAAATTTGCTTGAAGCAAAGAAAGTTTATTTGAAACAAAGAAAGTTTGTTTGAACCAAAGAAACAAACAAAGAAAATTTCTTTGGATCAAAGAACATTTTTCTTAATGATAGAGAATTTCGTAGAGAAAAAATGAAATTTGAATAAAATATACGAGTCAAAAAAAGTTATTTTTTCTAATAATGAAAAGAAACTTTTTTCTGAGTATTTCTACACGAAAATGGTAGCTTTCATTATAAAAATTACAACAACTTTGGGGTTATTTTTACCTATAATATAATCTATACATACCGTTAAAAATACTAAAACTTGAAATAACAATTGTTATTTAAAATTCATTTTAAAATGACTTTCCGCTTCTATTCCAAAAAGAATAAATAGTTAAGTAATAATAATTTAATAATAATTTAAGTAACACGGAGAAACTTTCAATATTAAATATTTCAAATCTTTCTACAAAAAGTTAACTTTTTTTAATTAAATAAGAGAAATTCCATCAATATTCCACGAACATTAAAAACTTTCATGAAAGTTTAACTGAAATTTTTTTAATTGGAAATTCTACAAAAATTCGATAGAATTTTCGATTAGAAATATTTTTTCAATAAAATTTTAAGGAGTACTTTCTAGAGAATGAATTAGTAAATCTCGCTACTCTTTAAATATGAATTAGTAATTTTCTGTTAATTTAGCAGTGAAAAGTCGTTTACCGACTGAAATAGTAACAATTTACTAATTTTTAGTGAAAAACTACTAATTTTTGCTATATAAAACTACTAAACTGAAATTAATATGTGCATTTTTACTGTTTCAATGAGTAGCTATTTATTAAATAATTTTTTTCTATTATTTTCTCTACTAATTGGTATTTTTTGGTATTTAATTGTTTTTCTAAATTTTTTAATTGGTATTTTTCTACCAAAAATTTGTATTTTTCTATTAAAAATGAGCAGTTTTCTACTAATTATTAGTCAAATTCCTTATTATTTCAATGGTTAAACAAATCCGTACTCTTTAAGAACAAAGAAACTACTAATTCAGATTTAAAGAGTAGATAATTACTAATTTGGATTAGACTTAGTAGGATAACAGAAAAAAATTATCAACTTCCATTCTAAGTTTGGATTGCCATTTTTTACTAATACACGGAGAAAAAAAGTTAGCTGTTTTAGCTAACTCTTAGCTATTCCAGCTAAATGAGTTTGCTATTATATGGATAGCAAACTTTTTTAGCTATATAACATGTTTAGCTGTAACAGCTAAATATTAGCTATAGTAGCTAAAAGTTAGCTATCCATATAACAGCAAACTCATTTTTCTCAGTGTAAATAGTGGAAAAGTCGCCCAGATATTAAAATAGTAATATTTTGTTAATTTGTAGTAGAAATGCACTAATTACCAATTTAGCAAACCAAATAAGTAGTTTTCTACTAAAACAATAGTGGTTTTCTACTAAAAATTAATAAAAATTTACTATTTCAATAGGTGGACGACTTTTACCTAATTGTTTAGTAGGAAATGACTAATTCAAACTTAGAGAGGAAAACTAATAATAAAAAGGAAAAATAAATAATAAAAAGGAAAAATAAATAATAATAATGATAATAATAATAATAATAATAATCATCATCATCATCATCATCATAACAATAAGGGCGTATCCAGAATTTAATCTAGAGGGTCAACCCAGATTAAATTTGTTTCAGAAATGATAGTAGTGGGGGTAAAATGTATATTAAATTTCTGATTTCAAGGGGGGGGCAGCTGCCCCTCCCTGCCCCAACATATGTACATAATAATAAATAATATGTATGATACATAGTAAATAATATTAATAAAATGAAATAATAAAAACAATTAAATTGGTTAATGGTACCGCTAAAGTATACCAATTATATTTCCGATGTATATAAAAAAGTCGTAGGTGAGCAGATAATCGTCATGTTCGTGAAATTTTTCAAAAAAAAAAAGTAAATTCTCGCAACGTGTGTCATTGTTAACGTTTGTAGGAAATAAATTTGTATAATTTGTGACCGTGACAGTAACCTCGCTTCCTGGGGATGCGGGAGTTCAAGGCGAATGTCGTTCAACGAAGTTCACGAGGAGAGATTTTCGAAGCACGTGCCGTTCCGTTTCCAAGGTAACAGCGACCTTGTCCCGCGCAACCATCCCCCTCATCCATTTACCCATGAAAAATATTTCCTGCATAGGTATCCTCAATCAAGCCATGATAACTGACAATTTTCAAGGGTCTGACCAAACTCTGGCTGTACTACTTATTCTCTATAAACACCTATCGCATTTCAATTCTCTACCCAAATTAATTCGTTTACTTAAAACAAACAAACATTCCAATAATAGTGAAAACGTACGTACCACTTGTGTAATACAAAAGTAAAAATATGTATCAAACATTATTAATTTTAAATTATTTTTATTAATAATCATGAATCGTAATTCAATATAAAGATGCAATTATTTAAATGTATTTGAATTATTTGTTTAAAACATGTATAAAACTACTCTCTCAATTTGAATCAGTAAAACTTTCACTGATTTGCAGTCACATTTCACTGATTAAGTAGACAGAAGTGTATGTCACCGCTTTCAAATTAGTGAAATTTTGAGTGATTCAAATTAAGTAACAACTAGTTTTAGAATGTTTTTCTAGTGTATAAAGTGGATAATTTTTAATAGTAAGATGATGTTTATTCTCTAAATCTAAATCAGTGGATTTTCACTGATTCGCAGTGAATAGCTACTGAATGACTCAGTTATAAGTATATCACTGCCAATCAGTAAATAGTCACTGATTTAATAAGTGAAACGTGTAAGGAACAATTTGAATAATTGAAATTTCTGTTTCAATCAGTGGAAATTCACTGATTTATAATGATATACACTTTTAAACCACTCTCTAAATATGAAACAGTACTCTCTAAATCTGAATCAGCGATAAGTATATCACTTTTTTAAATCAGCGTATATACGCTGAGAATCAGCGAAATTTTCACTGAATTATCAGCGTATTTTTGCTGATTTGAAAAAGTGATACACTTATAGCTGAAAATCAGCGAGATTCCGCTGATTCGGATTTAGAGAGTAGAAATCTACTATTTCATAGTGAAAACTGAGCAACTAATTCATTTAGTAAAAATCTACTGCAAAATAGTAAAATTCTACTGTAAATTAGTGAAAAATTTACTAATTCTACACTAGAATTTCACTGAGAATCAGTAGAATTTAACTGATAATCAGTTGAAATTTATACTAATTGAATTAGTTGCTCAATTTTAGCTGTGAAATTAGTAGATTTTTACTGATTCAAATTTAGAGAGCAGTGAGTTTCTAATTCACTGAATAAATCAGTAACGTGTTCACTGATTCAAATTTAGAGAGTACATATTGTAATGCAAAAGTCAATATTACTACTCTCTAAATTTGAATCAATGAAAAAGTCACTGGTTTAAACAGTGAACGAACGTTTCACTAATTTTCCAGTGAATCTCACTAATAAGAACCAGTGAAACATCACTGATTAAACAGTGAAAAATTACTGATTCAAATAGTGATTAAAATTTTTCACTGATTTAACCAGTGACTATTCACTGATTCGCAGTGGTATACTTATAACTGGATGATTCAGTGATTATTCACTGCTAATCAGTGAGAATTCACTGATTCAAATTTCACTGATTCAAATTTAGAGAGTATGGATGATTCAGTGATTGTTCACTGCTAATCAGTGAGAATTCACTGATTCAAATTTAGAGAGTAGCTCTCTTAATTTGAATCAGTCAAAATTTTGCACTGACTTAAAATCAGTGAAACACTTCTGGTTATTAAAATAGTGGAATTTCACTGATTTACAGTCACAGTTTCCACTAATTAAGATATCCAGAACTGTAGTGCCAATGATTTCAAATAAATGAAATGTTGACTGATTCAAATTAAGCGAGACGCTATAGAAAATTGAAAGGAAGAAATAAATTTAATGCATTCTCTTTTTTAAAAAAAGATGAAAACAGTACATTCATTTGTTTTTAATATATTTTCAATCAACATTCTTGATTTTTCAACATTTTTTTAAAATAAATTCTCGCTTGAATGCACGACTAATGAAATCAGAGATAATTGATTCAATCAGTAAAAGCACAAGCTGAACTGATTATGGATTTTATTTTATTGAGATTTCCTACTGTCATTCACTAATTTTCATATGAATTGATTATTGAATAAATCAATAATAAAGTAAGGAAGAATAAATTAAAATCAGTTAAAGAAGAAGGTCTTTTTCATTACTGATAAAACAGATCATTGATTAAATCAGTTCAGTGAACTGTTTAAATTAATTAGGAGATATAGATTACATCAGTACAGGAACAAATGATTTTCAAATTGGTGAGAAAATATATGAAACTGATTAAAATATTAAGAAAAGTAAAGAAGAAAAGAGTAAAATATTGAAAAATGTATGTTATTGATTAAATTATTGAAAAATGTATGTAATTGATTAAATTATTTGACAAAATAGAAGATTAAATCAGTGGAAAAAATATATAATGAACGAAATTATTGTAAGATCAGATATAATAGATTAAATCAGTGATTAGGAGCAAATAATTAATACAATCAGTGGAAATTTCTCTTAATTTCTGAGAGTACTAATTGTTTTTTGTAATTAACACTTGTATCTTTATAACCTTTTGTCATGACATCTTTATATCAAAATGAAAAAAATAAAATCTGTGTAATTTGCTTTTCTGAATTAGTATAGTTACAACTATTTCCGTAAAGTTTTACTTTTTAACGCAAAAATAATGTTGCTGCACAAAAGAACAAATTTTGTACTAAATTGGATATTTTTACCTAAAGTAGATCATTTTTGAAACAAGATAGTTTTTACACAATGATAGCTTTTACACAAAGATAGTTTTTACACAAAGATAGTTTTTACACAAAGATAGTTTTTGCACAAAGATAGTTTTTGCACAAAGAAAATGTTTACACAAAAATAGTGTTTACACAAACATAGTTTTTTGACAAACATAGCTTTTACACGAAAATAGTTTTTACACAAAGATAAATTTTGCACAAAAATAGATTTACATAAAGATAGTTTTGCACAAAGATAATTTTTACTCAAAAATACTCTTGCATAGAGATAATTTTTACATAAAGATAGTTTTGAATGGATCATTTCGCATAAAAAGACTCCTATAAATTTTTGCCATAAGAGTAAGATATTAACAATATTTACATCCTACAAGAAGAAACATTTTACACAAAGGAAGTATTTAGCATGAAAGAACAATAGCTTTTACATGAAGATAATCTTTCTACAAAGGAAGATACCCTATCTACAAAGAAAGATGGTTTTTGCAGAAAAGTAAATATTTTTTGCCGAAGCAAGTGAGAGTAATGAAAGCATTGAGGATGTGTTCCTCAAGGTTGTATGCATCATCCCCTTTCGACAAGGGTCACCCTTCGAGTGGAAGCCCTTGGGTTTTGCGAAAAGTGAGGGTATTTTCACCCCCTCAATGAGTCCTTTCGCTCCGAGACAAAGACGATTCTAATTTGATCCAGTTCTTTGTTCCAAAAGTTCCAAGAAACACGCCATTTTAACATACGTTATAATTTTACCCAATTCTTTTGTTTCAGCATTAGCAACAGGTGCACACGAGTGTCTCAAGTACAACCATTTCTAGATTACTAGCCACATATCGATATATTAAACAATATAATTTTGACTTTGACCTTCAGAATATCTCACGCACACATGGGATGTAAAAGTTCCACAAATCTTGCATTCACCCGATTGAATTATGATAATCTTAGGGAAGCTGATGTTATGCCATCAGATTAAATCTAATCGATGTCATAAATCAGATGTCGTATAGTTAATAGCCCCTTAAATTGACTTTGTTCGTATTTTTAGCATTTCCTTTTATTGTGTATTCTTATAGTATTTCTTTTTTGTGTAATTTTGGTATCTCTTTTTTGTGTATATTTTTAGCTTTTCTTTTTGTGCATTTTTAATTTTTCTTTTTGTGCATTTTTAGTTTTTCTTTTTTGTGTATTTTTAGTATTTCCTTTTTGTGTACTTTTAACATTCCTTTTTTATGATTTTCTATCGTATATTCATGTTATCAATTTTTGGGCATCTTTATTCTGTGTATTTTTAGTATTTTTATTCCATGCATTTTTGGTACTTTTATTCTATGCATGTTTAGTATTTTTATTTTTTGCACTTTTGGTATTAGAATCAAATAATTATAGGTTGTGTTTGGTGATGGTTTCAACTTGATTAAAATTTCGTTTTTTATTCTTTTTGTAATCAAAAGGAGTTTTTTATGGATACTTTGTGTGTATGTATATAATATTTGTGTGTATATAATATTTGTGTGTATATATAATATTTGTGTGTATATATAATATTTGTGTGTATATATAATATTTGTGTGTATACATAATATTTGTGTTTATATGAAGAAAAACTGTTTTCAACTGCAAATAATTCAAAATAGAGCTTCAATCAAGTTAAAACTATCCAAAACTATCCTGAAATATAACCTACAATTTTTGTCTTCTACACTGCAAAAATGGTGTCTTGGTTTAAGACATTTAGGAGGTCAACTTCAAAGACATTTTTTGACGTCTTAACTAACCGTCTTATTTGCTTTCAGTAAGGATTTCTTTAAATTAAAAAAAAGTTTCCTCTTGTTATAAAGGCTCTACGTAACTGCTTTAATACACAATTGTTTGGATTATTTTTAAAACGTTTTCGAAAATGACGCTTTTTATTTCGTAATCGAATTTCTATGAATGTGCAATTTTAGATTGGTGGAAGCACTTGTCCTTGAATGTGCGTAATACATGACGTCAATCTATTATTTATATAACAGGTTAAAGAATGGAAAAATGAAAAGATTGAAATGCTCAGGATCAAGGTTTTCTGAATTGCTCATACAGTGTCAGGATTTTATGGAGGTGCATAAAGCTTCATGTCACTTATCGGTAATAGGTGTCCAATGCTACTATATGTATATCCATAGCAACACTCAGTTGGCAAATCAATAATGTGCAATATTGAGAATACTTCAGTGACATTGTCTGCTTTGTTCTCGGTCGAAGGTTAACAGCCACGTGACTAATCGTTACGTTTTATGTACGTTCGAATGAAAAACTATGCTTATTCCAAAATTTTACCATTAACTTTAATGGGAACATTAAGGATCATCATAGCAATTATTTTAAAAGATGCTTTGTTGATTGGTATCAATGAAAATTAAATACCATCACGCATTTTATCCAAAGTATCATCAACTTGATGAGTGATGCATTTCGAGAAGAAGATGCTACAAAAAACTTCCGCTACCTTAAGTTCTAGAATTTCGTACTCAAAATCTAACAATCTGCTATCACCTAAACCCAACATGGGTACAAATTTAGAAAACATTGCAATAAAAAACATTGTAATAAAAAAATGGAAAAAACATTGTAATAAAAGAAAAATGGAAACAAACATTGTAATAAAAAAATTGTAATAAAGTCATTTTAATGAGATTATATAAATTAATGAGAGAACTGTTTGAAAATATAAAAGAAAAGGGTGTATGAGAGGGTTGATTGGTTTTTGGGACAGAAGAGCAACAAGAAAGAAAGTAATATCTTAAAAGTTTGGAAAGGTTTTTGAACTCATTGTTGGACAATCTAAGTATTGAATAGAGGATGTAGTGGGGTTGGACAAAGTAGGTCTGGTCTGCCCTTCGATTCGTATTCAAGGTCTGCGATGAGGGTGCAGTGAACGCTTTGAGCCATCGGGGTAACCATGACGACCGCCACTAAACTACCCTTGCAACGCCCACGAAAACTGCGCCTAGCTTCCAACCCTCCAAACGATATTTCTGCATCGAGTTGTAGGAAACGTTAGCCTAGATTTCGCAGGGATCAGTGAGTCACTTTGCGAAATGAGGGTTCCAACTCACTACTGAATTTTCCTTGTACGAAATTTCGTATTAGTCATCCCCCATAAAATATTCACGTGCGACAGGAACAAAAAATATTTTACACAAAACATCATTGTCAAACAAGAGGGATTATTTATCAGAATTGTAAGGAATGACATTAATAACTCGAATTCGTGCATTCAATTTCTTTCAATTCGAATCAGTACTTTTAATTCGAATCATTACTTTAAATTCGAATCAGCACTTTCAATTCGAATCAGCACTTTCAATTCGAATCAGTACTTTCAATTTGAATTAATACTTTCAGTTCGAATCAGTGTTTTCAATTCGAAGCAGTGCTTCCAATTCGAATTGAAAGCACTTCGAATTTTCAATTTCTTTTCCACAAATTATGAAACTGAAATTGAAGAATCCTTGGGGAAAGACGGCATTGGAGATTATTTTTGATGACTAAGTTTTTGCAGGTCTTTAATCATTTTATAACTTGCACTGATGGCCTTAATTGAACTTCCGAAACGAATTTTACCCTGTAAAAAGAGCTTTTCTTTTATGTGAGGATGGAAAGGTCGTGAGATAGAAGATCGATTAAGATGCTTGATTCACTTGGATATGGTACATCATTATAATTTGCAGGCCTCATCAAAGCAATGGGAGGAGTTGTGGGAATTAGTAACGCTCGTTAAAGAGGACGTTTACACTCTCTTTGCTAAAGCGTCTGCTTCTTTTGGTCTTTTTTCTTTCATCTCTAAAATCTTATTTTGAAATTTCATAAGAATCAAAACTTCCAGTCACTGACGCTATGTGTATTACTACTTAAACTTTTCATCAAATGATCAAAGATTCTTTTATGTGAATCTCTATATCTATAAAATCTATATCTATAAAATCTATATCTGTAAATCTATATGTATATCTGTAAATCTGTATTTGTAAACCTATATCTGTAAATCTATATCTATAAACAATATTTGGCCATTCTAATCAAACAATCAAACTACACTGCAAAAACAGGCGTCTTATTTCAAGACGTTTAGGTGGTCATTTTTAAGACGTTTATGAGGGTCTTAGATTTGGACCAATAGGATAACGCCTCACGTACATTTTCACCAATCAGGAATGATCGTTAAACGTCTTAACGTCTTACTTTAGGTAAAATAAGACGCCTGTTTTTGCAGTGTAATCTACACTGAAAAAAAGAAGTATTGTTTTCAGCCCATTTTTGACTGGAACCGTTTACATAAGTGTCAATTTAGACTGATTTTAAGACCAAAAAATGACTTAGTCTTGTTTTAAGCCACAAACTTAACTAATTGTGTAAACGGTTTAAAACTTTCTTTTTTCTGTGTAAAATTATAACTATATAAGGATTTCATTAATCTCCTTCTCATCTCCTTGGTTTTCAGTTTTCTTGGTTTTATTTGATAAGAATTTAAAAATTGAATGCCAGGGAGATGCAAAGGAGATATGAATCACATAATCGAACCCCTGAATTCTAATCTTTAAAACTGAATCAATGAAAAGACGTCCGCCAATAATTTGAATAACTGCACGGAAGAAAATAGTTACACTGAAAAAAATAAATGGTACTATTCACCATGTAAATGGTTGGCAGGAAGGATTACTAGTTCTTTTGGGTTATATTTACCAAGTAACTGGTTACTTTTCAGGTTAAATTAACTAACCAAATGGTTAGTTTTTACCAGTTTCTAAGGTTAATTTTACTAACTTGCCACTAGTAATCACTTTTATTTTTTTCAGTGTAAGAAAATAGTTAAGAATATAGTTTAAAATAGTTTTAAATTTGCATATGCAAATTTTCATCAATTGCTTCCTCAAATTTAGTAAAATTTCACTTTTTGATTTAGCAGTTCTGAATTTTTCTACTAAAGTGTTATAGCGAAAAATGACTGGTACGATTAATGGTTAATTTATCTAATCGTCAATGTTTGATAGACAAAATATATTAGAGAGCATTCGTGAGTTTTGCAGGACTCGCGGTTATTCTTCCCCAGCTATACGGATCGTCGACTCGACTAGAGCGTCAGCATTGGGTACAGTAACCAATAGGTCTTGAGGTCTCTAACCTAACCAGTAGCTAGAAAATACACCTAATGGTGAAAGACTCCCCAGGATCTTGTAACTTCTTCAAGCTACACTATCTACATTTCCCTATGATTATGAGACTGGAGTTTGCTCACCTTTCAAAGACATTATCGTGACGAAAGAAAACTGATAATAACGTGCTTATATACCCTCTTCAAATGAAAAGGGAAATAATTTTATTTCCTCTTTTACCATTATTCTATAATCATTTCATCTTTTAACGACAATTATTTTCATTTCTTAACGAAATTTATTTTTATTTCTTAACGAAATTTATTTTCATTTCTTAACAAAATTTATTTTCATTTCTTAAGGAAATTTATTTTCATTTCTTAACGAAATTTATTTTCATTTCTTAAGGAAATTTATTTTCATTTCTTAAGGAAATTTGTTTTCATTTCTTAACGATATTTATTTTCATTTTTTAACAAAATTTATTTTTATCTTTTAACGAAAGTAATTCAATTTCACTTATGGTTTGAAAATAGAATACAGAAAAGTTTCGATTTTTAAATTGTTTTGTAACAATACAATATTGCAAATAATTCGATTCATTGTAATTAGTTTGTTTTAACCGTCTACAAACTTATATTTTTATATTAAATATTTCAGTAACTTTAGTAACTTTAGTAACTTTAGTAACTCTTTCAAGGTCAGTTGCATTTGGAAACTATGGCAAGATTAAATTTACAATTGAAACTACAACTTGCAGGCGAAAATGAAAATTTAGAAGATGCAAAAAATACCTAGCGTTACATTTTTTAAACTCGAGTGACGAAAATGAAATGTGTATTTGGCGAAAAGGAGGCAGTGAAATTCATCCATAACGAGGTCTCTGCCCTTAGAATCAGGGTCTTCGACCTTTGACGATGTTTCTTCCTTCCTACCAACGAGTTCAACTTCCCTTCTCTTCAGTCGACGGTTTTTAGAACCACCTGCCTGATCGCAGGTTATCGGACCAGTTTCGCTTTCAATTTTTTTCCTTCTTTCAGCGTCGCGAACCTCAGTACCAAAAAATATTTCGCCTTTCAAGCTCGACGCAAAAATCTCCAAATCTCAACAATATATATATTTTCAACTCAACCATTTCTATACATCTCGAAACCTTTTACCAGACTTTTCTATTTTTTATCAAATAATTAAAAAATCACACTTTTCGAGTATTTATTTCAAATGACTAAACTGAAATTCGAATTAGTTATAAAATTTTCTCTTTCCAGAGAAGGAAAATTAAAGTTAGGATCAATTAATACGTTATAACGTATTAAAATTATATTTATATTGATCTATATATAGATCAATATAAAAGTTAGAATCGTTTCATATAGTTCGGATCAACAAGAAGTAGAATCAATTTGTAAATCAATGTGGGAACTAAAAAATATTCATACTTGGATCAATAGAGAAAATAAAATCGATTCATACTTGGATCAATAGAGAAACTAAAATCGATTCATATTTGGATCAATAGAGGATACTAAAATCGATTCACATTTGGATCAATAGAGGAATTAAAATCGATTCATATTTGGATCAATAGAGGATACTAAAATCGATTCACACTTGAATCAATAAGAACTAAAATCGATTCACATTTGGATCAATAAGAATTAAAATCGATTCACATTTGGATCAATAAGAATTAACATCGATTCACATTTGGATCAATAAGAATTAAAATCGATACATATTTGAATATATAGAAACTACAATTAATTTATATTTTAACTAATACGAACAAATGCGATTCATAACGGATTAATGAAAAGGAAAAAATTATTATAATGGATTCATAAAGGATTCATAACTAGAATCGGATTATTCTTGGATCAATACGATTTCGATTGGATTCAAATTATACACTGAAAGAAAATATTTAAGAAATGTCAATAAACACATCCCGTGTAGAAAAATTTCGTGGCGCTAGCTAGCAGCGCGAGATTGTATGCAAAATTACCATGTATCTAGCGCTGCTAGCTACACGGGATTGTACATTTTAATATAATAGTAACAATTTAGGGAAAACGGTAAAAAATGAGAAAAATTAGTATAAAAATATTAAACGTTACAATAGAAATTTCAAGCTTTAGTAATTATATTACAAACATCAACACAAATATATTGATGTGTCTAATATAATTACTAAAGCTTGAAATTTCTTTTCTAACTACCGTTTTTCCTAAATCATTACTATTATATTAAAATGTAAAATGTGTTTATTGAAATTTCTTAAATATTTTCTTTTAGTATAGAAATGAAAATTGAATCCTTTTTCAATAAGTTGTAACTGATATAGTTAGAAAGTTAGAAATCCTAAGTTCTTGGAAGAGGAAAAAATACTTGACAATTTTGATATAACATGTTAAATTATATGGAAATGTAGAAGAAACGAGTTGAAGGTACACATGTTGTTGATGGTTTTATTTTTGGACTGATTCTGCTAAAGATAATAATAAGAATTTGCAGCTATTTTGGAGAGAGCACGTGGAATGGTGAATCATCTGGAAGAACTCGTTTTCGATAGAGGACTATTCGAGCAAAAGACATAACTTGAAGGCTTTTACCGTTAAGGATACGGGGTGATGAGGATCTCTTGAGGACCATTCAATCTTACGTGAGACGCGACAAACATCGAGAGTTACCAAAACCCAGACATTATACTTGCATAAGGGCTTAGCAATTCAAATTGTGCATACACTGCAATGCAAATGCCATGTGCAGCTTGCTTTATATGTATTAATGGGTCAGTGGCATCGGACGCTCAGTGTACACTGAACCTTCCTCGAGCATTGCACTTTTGCCGTAGTCTCTCTTTATTTCTCTTTATCTCTCTTTATCTCTTTTCTGTTCTCACTTCAATTCCCTGCAACAAACTCAGGGCCGTCTAGAAATCGCACTAGAATCTTTACATCCACAAGTAAAAAACCTTTTCCTTTAAACAGAAAAACGGTAAAAGTTGTACGAAGATGTTAACTGCATAATTACTAAAATTGTTTAAAAAAGAACAAAATCTGAATGGTTTTCAGAAAATGCTGAAATTTGTCGAATGGAGGGAAATTTTCGTTCAATTTTCAAAAATTCGATTTCATTGAGTGTTTTTTACGCGTTTTAAAACGACTTTTGTAAAAAGAAGGGTAGACAATTATTAGCGCAAAATTATAATTGGCGTTGTCTAGTTTATTAATTATTTTTATTATTTATTGACTTTCAAGATTCTTTGCTTGTTTTGCATGGTATCGAGAGACGCGTGATAATTTTCTACATGTGTATATTTAGTGCAAAAAACAAATAAATTTGTCCTGTGATTAATTTTGTACAAAATAAACTAGCAAACATTCGCATGAGTAGAAAGATCGCAGCTTATTGAATGTAAAAAGTTTAAGAAAGATTTTGCAATAAAAAAATAGGAAAACTTGTGTAGAAATGAAGAAATGTAACTTTGTGTAAAAAAGACTTAAAAGCATATACGTACAACATTTATTTAGAAAAGAGAAGGAAGTTCCTCCAATTATAAAAAAGACATGACTTTAAATCTTTAATTGAAGGTTGGAAATTTCAACTCGAATATCGAAAATCTCGAAATCACTCGAAGAATCTCGAATTGTTACAGAATTGAGAATAGAAAATTGAAATAGAAGGGCAACAATGTAAATAAAACTTGTTTAAAAATTAAAGAGAAAAAATTGAAGCAGAAAACTGAAATTCAAAAAACGTTTCGAAAAGAAGAAACAAATAATTATATATAGATACACTACAAAAAATGGTGTCTTAAAAGTGGGACAGAAGTGTCTTGTTTGGTCAAAAGTGTCTTAAATTAAGACATTTTTTGTGTCTTAGTCCCCAAATATGTCTTAATTTAAGACGTTTTTGCTCAAAATAAGACACCATGTTTCTTATAGAAAGATATATAACTCTCTTATAGAAAGATATATAACAATTTGAAAAGACGTCTTTTTTATAAAAAAAAAATAAGAAATTGTAAAAAAGGATTAATAATTGAAAAAAATGCAAATAACTTGTTTATAGAGAAATAAATGGTAATACTTGTTTACAGAAAAATAAGAGCGAATACTTGTTTAAAAAGAAAAAAGATAACTATAAGTAAATGAAAAAAGAACTAAGTAAATGAAAAATATAAAATACAGGAACAAGTAGAGATATAAAGCTTGTTAGAAACGAGAGGAAATATTATTTCGAAAAAATCTCACTGGAAGTTGGAATTATAAAAGACACAGAAATGGAAAAAAGAATGAAGAGATTCGTGTGTAACGAGTGAAAGGTTTCTAATGAGCAAGTCATTGAAGGAAAATATTGTAAAATTAAACATGAGAGTAAATCATTCACCTTTTGCATGTCTCACTTTCAACCTAAAAGTGAAATTCACTACATTTATTTATGTCGATGGTATACACATTCATTTTTCGCTCAATTGAAATAAATGAGAAGATAATTAATGTTTAATTAATCAATTTTCCTTTCATAATTGCTCACTATTACTATGATTTTCAGTGAAAGTAATTCTTCTTGAAAACGTTTAAAGAAGATTATAACAAAAAGTTCATTAATCTTGGTACTCTCACTTTTAATATTTGACGCAGAAGAACTAAAAACTATTCATGTTATGGCTTTATGCACTTTTTATTATTTTGTTATTAATGGAATTATTAATGTCCGAGGTTTATTATTTCTCGAAACTAAAAAGTTTCTTGGACTAATCTAATTTTTTAAATACATTTTTTGTTTAATAATCCATGTCTTGTTTAATAATCAATTTCATGTTTAATAATCATTTGCAACGTTACTTTTTTTTATAAAAAAGCAAGGTCCGATTTTTCATTTCTCTAAATTTCACTTTCATCGGAATTATTCGATCTACATTAAACACTTTACTTTTAACCATTCCTTGCAACTATGGTTGCAAGGAAATAAATTATAATAAATAAATATATTATAATAAATATATTATAATTATATATATACTTAAAATTTCAAACGAATTGAGGGGTCGCATGCAATAACTGCCTCTACGTGTGAATCACTTCTTGAGCCAGATTCTGGTTGCGCAAGAAAGTTGCGTGTGAGCACAGAGGCAATTATTGCACGCTTAATTATGAAGGATCAACAGATGAATTAAATACAATATGAATAACTTATTTAAAAAAATGACGTATTTTGAAATTAATTAATGACGTCGATTACATGGAGTGCGTCACTTGACGTTTATGTGGGAAGAAGAGATAGAGTGTGGAACTCATTAGGTCCCGAAGGAATTTCTGATTTATCAAATGGCACGAGCGGAGCAGTCAGACCAAGTAAAGTCTGCTAAAGGGAGTTAGGGTGAATCATACCGACGACATGGGCTTTGTTTGACGCACGATTGTACGTCGTGCGTGCAAGGAATTGCTATACTAAATCGCAAACACGGTTCACAAAACAAACTAAATGTGCGCCACCATTTTCTTCCGTTAACAATTTCCGTTTCCTTATCAGATACACGTCAATTTAGATCTATCTACTTTATTTTGGAAGTTCCTAATTTCCTTGAAACAGTTCTTTTCACACCCTGTGTATTGTTATTATTATTATTATTATTATTATTATTTTATAGTATTATTTTGTTATTACTATTATTTTAGTATTATTTTATTATTATTATTTTACTATTTTATTATTATTATTTTAGTATTTTTCATTTTATTATCCCTCTATGTATACCCTTTCGGATTTTTTAACATATAAATCCCCACTTATTATTTTAGTATTAATTTATTATTATTGTTATTATTATTATTATTATTATTATTTTTATTATTATTATTTTTATTATTATTATTTTTATTATTATTATTATTATTATTATTATTATTTTTATTATTATTATTATTATTCCTATTATTTTACCCCATAGCACCTAAACTTGCATCAACATTGCCAACCTTTCCTCAAATTTCTAAACTTCTAAATTTCTAAACGAAAATTTGCTGGAAGTTGACGAAACTTAAGAAAAGGTTGGCAATGTTGATACAAGTTTAGATGCCTTATAAGGCATCTAAACTTTTTTTTTTCTCCTACAGGAGAAAAAAATTGTAGGTTACGTTTGATGATAGTTTTAACTCGATTAAAGCTTCTTTTCTAATATTATTTGCAGTCGAAAACAGTTTTTATTGATAGAATACACATAAAGTATTTTTTATCAAAAAACTCCATTGATTGCAAATAATTAGAAATGTATCTTTAATCAAGTTGAAACTATCATAAAACATAACCTATAATCTTAGCATCTAAGGTCCCTTTCTTCGGAGCGTGACATAGATACAACGCACGCTTGAGCGCGAGACTTGTTTCTAAGGTTTTTATTAAATAATAACCATTTAAATATTCATAAAGCACAACATTTGTTATTCTTATTAAATAATTTAATTTTTATTAAATTGTTATTAATTATGGTTATTGCAATTTACTATACAATTGATATACATTTTTTAAAAAAGTATGAATAATTTATTTTCATGACAATGAAAGTATTAAAAATTCAGTGAAAATGTTTTATCACAATCTATTGTGCGGTTTTTAATTAACACAACTTAAATGGGAATTTTTAAAAATATTTTTTACATTTATATTTTATATTTATAAAATATATTTTTTTTGTTTCCAGAATATCGAATTTTTAATATTTCAAAGTAATTCTAACAATACGTTTTCTAACAACTCTAAAAAAATGCTAAAAATCTAAAAAAAATTAACACATTTAAAGCCGAAATAATTCATCAAATTAATTTAATTCGTGTTATATAATAACACAATATAATTGATGGTCTGCCTCTATACACACAGTTATTGCATGCAGCCCTTCAATTTAAGTAAACATAATTTTATTTGTAAACGTAATTAATTACAAAGCACAGACAAGATGAAATTTCACCCCTCAACAGAACTGTTATTTAATCCAAGTGTTTTTTAAAGCAAGGAAACGAATTAACGGAAAAAATGTTGACTTTATTTATGACTGAGTTTGGCGCGAGAGCGCAAAACTACGCGGGTGCATTTGCAACAAAAGTAGCAGCAGGAAGTATGGAAGCAAGGATAATCGTGCTCGGTACTAAGAAATTACTCTAGCATAAATAACAGCCTTATTTTCACGCAACCATCTTGCGTCTTACCGTAAATTACGTGGGTTGACACAACCATAAATCAGCTTTAAGGGTCAAATCATTTGAGACATAAATAACATTATTGGTTTACTACTGCCATTGCTACGCGGAGCAATGAGATGTTGACCTCCCGCGTGTCCGAGGACGCACTTGAAATTTATGGGCCCCATCGAATTCCATTTCGTTGCACCAGATTTCACGGCCAACCAAAGCATGCGTGACCGAGCCCAAGGTCTTTTATAAAAAGAGAATAACACGGAAAAGAGATCACAAAACTATTTCAATAATAGTCAATCATTTTCAAATAGTATCTTTTTTCCGTTCCTCTTTTTTACTCTTCAACCACTGACGCCCTCTTTTTCTTTACACATTTCTCTTTTACGTTTGTGAAAAATTAAAGTGCTTAAACGTAAAAAAGACTGCTCTATGAGAAAATGAAAAGTGCAAAAAGACAGTAAAAAATCAAAAAAGAAAGTAAAAATACAAAAAGAAAGTAAAAAGGTCAAAACGAAAGGCTAGGGAGGGTGAGGACCATAACATAACCTCAAACTAAAAATAGGGTTTTTAACACACAAAAAATTATAGTCAAAATGATTTTTTATCAATTTTGAAAGATCTAGTCATACTTTTTTAAAAAAACGATTATGCTGACTAAAAATATTTTGCAAATAATTATTTTTAGAATATTTTGCCTTTTTTCTATCAGCTTGGATGAAAGTTGCAATTTTTATCCTATTTTTAAAAATAATTTTTAAAAATGAAGGTTCATTTTACTTATTAAGGTACTTTCTTTAATCGTAATTTTTTCAAGATTGTTAAAAATAATTTGTTAAAAGTAATTGTTAATTTATATGAAAAATAAAATTTGTTTTGTTTATAACTTTTTAACAAAGTACTTTTAACAATTATGTTGGAAAAATTACGATTAAAGAGAATGTCTTGATGCACTCTAAATTTCTTGGAGTGAGATCTCACTCCACTAAGAGTAAAAATTGGGTCACTTTGGACATTTTATCTGAGCTGATAGAAAAAAGGCGTAATGTTGTAAAAATAATTATTTGCAAAAGATTGTTAGTCAACATAATTTTCTTTTAAAAAAAGAGTATGACTAGATCTTCCAAAATTGTTTAAAAATCCTTTTGATTATAATTGTTTGTGTGTTAAAGACCATTTTTTTATTTTGAGGTTACGTTATAGTCGCCGCACCCTCCTTAAGAATTTTTATATCAATCTTAAATCATGGTACTGAATATTGCAACGTTTTTTCTTTTACGAAAAACTAAGAAGCAAATTTTTGTTTACTTAACTAAAATTATAGAAATTATTTACTGCTTTTATGAAAACATAAGGCAACAAATAGCAAAAAATTGCTTCTTTATTTTTCGTAAACGAAAAAATACGTTACGAACTTCAAGGTTGTCTTACATTGTCAGAATTTCAGACAAACAATTGGCTAGATTTTTTTAGTTAACTAAAACTTAAACCATAAATTGTTATAAATAATTAAAATTCAATGATTTGAATTAAAGTGATAATTGACAATGCGTATGTATATTAAAAAATATTAAATATTTAAAGCTTTGAACATGATTGAATATTAGAAAAGTATTAAATTTAATTGAATGTTATAAAAATATTAAATATAATTGAATATTAGATAAATATTAAATACAATATTGAATATTACAAAAATATTAAATATCATTAAATATTGAAAGCTTTTAATATTATTGAATGTTAGAAAAATATTAAGTATAATTGAATAATAAAAAATAATAAATATTGTTGAATATTAAAAAATATTAAATATTATTGAATATTAAAAAAATATCAAATATTATTGAATTTTAAAAAACATTAAATATTACTGAATATATTAAAAATCAAATCAATACCAATAAAAACCAATATTAAGCAAAAAGTAGATCAATTTGCAATAATATTGCCATCACTACATAAAAGCCTGTTTTTCATGAAACGCGCAAAATAAACTTGGAAAAATCTTTATAACTCACTGAATTAACCCCTTCGATTCCCGAGTCAAAATTTTTGTTCTCTTTTTAGAGAATCTAAAGAGAACATAAATAAGTCCTCATTTTGTTCTCCGAGGGTGCGCAAATTTCCAAATCTG
>WNHD01000295.1:0-20355 GCA_011057455.1 Ganaspis sp. Gsp50
TTTACAATATTGCTATTATTATTATTATTATTATTATTATTATTATTATTATTATTATTATTATTATTATTACTATTATTATTTCTATTATTATTACTATTATTATTTCTATTATTATTGATGTTACAAGTTTTTTTAAAATTTACATTAGGTATGACTTTCTGAAAATAATTTCTCAACAGAATTTAAAATGATCATATTCCAAATTATCGAAAAGTTTATAAACAATGTGAAGGTTTAAGAATCACTAAATTGACTTTTTGAAAAATAGGAACACTTTAGAATTGTCAAGCTTGTGACAATAAAATATTTCAAACTAAATAGATAAATAGATAGATAAATAGATAGATAAATAGATAACTACAATAATAATTTAGAACATGTGTTCATCCGGATTTAATAGTTCTGTCTACAATGTGATTCGTCAGTCAAGCGATTTAAACGCAATGACATAAGCATCTCGGATTTTCTTCTGTACCAAAAGTAGAAAAGATTGCGAGTGCTTACGCAATTTAATGATCATTTGGTACCAATCCCTTCAATAAAAAAAATAAAATAAAAAAGAAACAAAATTTATTTTTAAATCGTTGAATTTAAAAATAGACACCCGGTTTATTTAAAAAGAAAGAGAGAAAAAAATTGCAAGAAAAGATTATTGCTAGACAAACCAAAAATCAACAATTGTCTTAAAAAATCGATCGTATTGAGATGACTAATCTCCAGCATGTTGGGAGATAAACAATGACTCAGAATTACATAATTCTAGACTGTAAATAAAAAAAACCATTTTCTTTAAAAACCGTGTGAAGAATAAATTTATAACAAAAATCACTAAAAAGATTATAAAAAATGTTACTAAAAAGATTCTAAAAAAAGTTACTAAAAAGATTGTAACCAAAAAAATTCTCTGCAAAATAAATATAAATGACAAATATTACGTAGTCAATTGTTAACGATTTTCAAGTCTTCAAAAAAATACTATCAAATCAGTGCACATTTTTGAAAATAAAAGTTATTGTTTTTGAAATAAAATGCTCCTTTGTTACAAAAAGGAAAAAAGCACATTAGAAATGTCAGGATCACGTTATCGCATCCGTTTGCTTTTGCAGTCTAGTCACGATTACGACTCGAGACGAAGACGATAGTAAAAAACTGAACTTGGTGAATTTAAATGAATCCGGAAGACAAAATATCATAGTTGTTAAATCAATACAAACGACCAGTCCAATTTGCCCGGTTAAAAATAAATGTCATCGATTTTCAAGATCGAATGAAAATTAAAGAATATATTGAAAATGAAGAATATTGAAAATCACGCTATTTGGATTCAATTTGCGATTCTATTACAATATTTTGCTTTATACAATGTAAAAGTGAATGCCATGAAGGTCGAATATTTGCAAAAGCAAGATACAACCGAGACGAAATATTGCAACTTCTGTGAAAGTTGATATTCGAGCTAGTTTCTAATTACCCCGCAATATTAATTCGACAATTAAAAATTGTTCAAACCCACAAACCTGAATTTTATTTAACTGTGGAAATTAAAAATACGAATATTTCGTAAATTGTCAATTGAAAGAGGGGACAGAAAGATATGAACGAGATAAAAAAAGAAACAAAAAAAAGAAACAAAAAAAAAAGAAACAAAAAAAAGAAACAAAAAAAGAAAGAAACAAAAAAAAGCAAACAAAAAAAAGAATCAAACAAAAGAAACAAAAACAAACAAACAAAAAAGAAACAAAAAAGCAAACAAAAAAACAAAACAAAGAAAAAGGAATCCAACAATTTTATGTTGGATTAATTATTAATTTTATATTTTATTAATTCATAAAATTTTCTGCTTATTTACAAACACCATTTGATCTTAATTTATTTTTAATGTTCAATTATACCAATGGTTTTAAAATTGATTCAATGTTTCATTTCTTTTTAATTATAGCATTTAATTCTCAATTTTAAATAAAACAGAACTTCCTCCATGAGGAAGCAAATACAAAAACTAATTTCAAAAGTTATTTTACACATTTTGAATTAAAAAAATTAGTTTTTCTTAGCGTTTAGGGTTTAAGAAACTAAGACCAAAAAATAAAATAAGTGTAAAAAAATAAAATAAAGAAAAAATACCAGATACAAACACAAATAACTAAAATACAAGACAAGCAAAATACGAGATAAAATAAACAACTAAAATACGAGATAAAAAAAAATTTAAACAGGAGATAAACAAAATTAAAACAGGAGATAAAAAATAAATAAAAATAGAAGATAAAAATAAATTACTACAATAACAAAACATAAAGAAATACGAAAAAATTAAAAACTATAACTACATTAGAGTAAAAAAGAAAATAAAAATAAACAAAAAAATAGAATAAACAAAATAAACAAAAAAAAAGTCGAAGTGATCGTTAAGTTCTGATATATCTTTAAATAAAATAATAATTTATTGATTTAATTATTTATTATAATGATTACTAAAACCATGTGGTAGTTATTAATTTAATGTTAAAAATATTTCTGTGAATTAAATTGTAAGAGGAAAAAATACAGAAGGAACAAAGAGGTTTCTTTCTTCTGATTTTGATAGTTGCATAATAGTTCTCGAAATAAAAAAAATGCCTGGCAGGGTTTTATCTATAACCAGATGGGATTAAATGGCGCGTGCTATCGGATCCTCTTCTATTCGATTCATAAAATAATAAATCAGCTACCAGGTTCAAAAGACACCCACTGTCACGTTACTTTGCTTCAAGTGTCGGTAATGCTAATATCGTCACGCGACTACGTTACGTATTCGCGTGTCGTGTGTCAACGGCACAAGCGAAGGATAGTTAACGCTTTTAAATTTTAATGCACTTCAAATATCGGACACAATAATCATCGAAACTTCAAGCAACTCAAATAAAACCTCAATCATTCAGGAAAATCCCAATAATTCAAGACCCCAATCTTTCAAGAAAATTTCAATCATTCAAGATAATTTCAATCATTCCAAAAAATCTTAACTGTTTAAAAATTCGTATCATTAAATAAAAATTAATCATTTGTTTCAGATAAAATCAGATACTAAATTAAATTTCTCTTTCTTTGGACATTGAATGTTTATATCAACTACATTGATATTAAATAATTGAAAAACAATAAATTTCTATTGTTCTGAAACGTTTATTGACATCTTACAAAACGAGTCCTTAATTATTTTATCCCATTTAATCGAAAGCTTTGTTTTTGTAAATAAACAACGAATCGAAACGAGATCGTTCAGTTATTTAACATGTTACAAAATATCTAATTATTTTTTTTGTATAAATAAAAATAAAACTTCAAGTATTGTTATACTTTATCAAGGAAACGTTCAAGCTAATCAGTATATTTTACAAATGAAAATTCGAGTTATTCTGCTTTGTAATATTTAAGTATTTAAATATTTAAGTATTATTTTCTTTTTAAATAAATATTCCTGTCTTTTATTTTAAGTACGAAAAATTAATTTTTTAACCAATATTTTATTTTCTAAACAAAAATTTAATTTTTATTGCACTTTGCCAACTAAATTTGCAGTATTAAATGTGGTTGTTAATAAATGTTAAAATAAAAAATTGTTTTCCTCTGAAGAGCTTTTCTATTAAAAAATTTTAAAGAAAATAAGATTTTTGTAATCAAACTTGAAATAATAGTCAAAACTTGTGAACAATGAAACAGATTGAAACAAATAAAACAAAGAGAAAATGAAGATAAGGGGAAAAGTCTACTAAAACAAGATTAGACAATTTATAATTTGATGATTAGGCAATTTATAGATTCTCTTACTGAATGATAATTTCCTTATAGTTAACATATTAAAAAAATAATATAAATTAAATACAAAATTTAGATTCAAATGACCCAAGAAATCAATTTCTATCGAGAAGTTACAAAAAGTATTATTTTGCCACATTGTCATCAACAAGAAAACCTCTATTAAAGAGTACTCATTATTTGATTTAAACACTTGAAATTGCTAATCAAAATTAAATAGCACTCACACTATTTACTTTTGATAAACAACGTTACAAAATTGCAAAAAGCCTTCACAGTTTGAAGATAAACGTTTCAGAGCAAATTAGATAATTAGCAGACATGGAACTGATCTGAGACAATTTACGAGTTGAAAAATTGTAAACAAAGATCAGAATAAGGAGAATTGTAAATGATATTCTGAGATCAGACAAAAAAGGCATGGAAGGACAAAGATGAGGGGAAGGGGAATGTATCAAGAGAAAGGCAGAGCACAGTCGGTAAGATGGACACCTCATCGTTCTCGAGACAACAAAATAGAGGAATCGATGGAGAAAAAACTCATGAATATTGCGACGTAAGCAAAACCTGGTTAACTTGATAAGACTGATTTCTCTAGAGATGAAGACGTTCTTATCTAAAGAAAAGATGATCAAGGTGGGATAAAGGAAGGTGCTGTCAAATGAGGGCGTAATAAAATCTAAAAAAACAGTCATGAAAGAAACCAGGGGCGTCGGGGAAGGGGGGAAATGGATGAAATAACATCTGTGCTAGCAAGACAAAATACGAGACTGAAAATAACTTAAAATGAAAAACTCACTCGTCTCCATCGGGACATATGCCGGTTGTTTCATCGTACTTGCTGCAATAATTGTCTGCGCTGTAGTTGAAGGTGCGGTCCCTCTTTCTGACCGGCCTACGTCTCCTCTGGTTCATAAAGTGCCAGTTGAAACACGTGAACGGCCGATGTTGAGTACATTTGCGCTGTATAAACAGGGGACATTGTTCGACGCGAAATTCCTTCAAGTATCTGGAATGCGAATCCACAGAACTACACATTATTTCGTGGCGTTTCACACGCGCGTTGATCGCGCGCGCGGCTCTTCTTTTTTCTGGCACTCTCAGGCACTGGGGCACACTCGGTTTCTCTCTCTTTTATTTTCTTTTTTTTTAGCCCAAACTCGCCCACACCCCGCGTATCGTTTTTTGCGACCCGCCCGGCGGGCGCTTAACTTACTTGTAATGATTTGCCTTTTCTGCCTGAGTTGTCAACAAAGAGTCGGACTTCATCTTGGACAACACCACACACAATTAACGCGCGCGCACACGCACGCTCGCCAGTTTCTTTCTTCTCTTTGACGATTATTTCTCTGTCGCACTTGTGCGGAGATCTCACCAAAGTAGACGAGTTAAGCTCCCTCTATAGATCTACATAGACCAATCAAAGGGAAGTCTCAGCACCACGTGATCTACTTTCAAGGTCATCGATGTTTTGGTCGCGGAAGTAAACACTCCGTGCGCACCAACACTAAAAAAAACATGCCCGGCGTCCCCAAAATAAAGAATCCCATAGACAGCAAAGACCAGTGGCAAATGTCATGCTGATCTGAATAAACAATATCTTTCAAAAAAGCAACATGACTGAAGAAGATGACTTGAAAAAGATTGAAGAACACGTTTCTTAAAAAATCGCTTATAACTTTTACTTTATTTCAGACAGAAAATCCAAAGAAACGATTTAAAAAATATTTAACACTATTTTGAGTATAAAATTTCTTTAACGAACGTTATACATACGAATTTACAAAGTTCTTTAATTTATATATTTCTATTCACTGCAAAAAGTTATGAACTGTATTCTATTTTGCACTATTTATTTTAAAATAAAACATTAACCGATCTATTTAGGTTGCTTTTAGTCAGAATTGAATGTTTCACTTTTTCAAAAATTGGAACTTGTCGAATCTTTCAATAGCTGTAGATTGTTTGTAAATGTATATAAAAAGTACAAATTTAAAGTCAAAAAAACTTACTGAGAGTTTATTTCTTTCATAATAATTCATAGAAGATATACTTTTTTAAACAATACTGCTTATTATTGAACTAAATTTGACAGAATAATAACTCGGATGAATTGCGTGGTACAGTAGTCGCCATATTGAATTTAGAAAGTGGTTACCATGGTAACAATACAAAACTTTGAAGCCACGTGATTGGTTCTTTTAAATTGGACAAGAAATTCTACCAATGAAAATAATGCAAGGAAAGAGAATCAACCAATCATGAGAGAAAGATAGCCAATTAGAATTCGATACAAAATGGCTGCGTTGAAGCGGGAAATTTGAATAAAGTTAATTATTGGGTGCTGATTTTTCAAAAATATTTTGTATTTACAGAAGAATTTTGTTGTCAGGGAAAATAGCAAATAGTTAAGGAAGAAACAAATTTAATGTAATGAAAGAAAATAAGGGAAAACAGATAAAATTATTGCAGAATAATTGATTAAACATAACTTAACATAACCTTGCAAACATTGAGCGAGAAATATGATCGATTATTATTTCGATACTCTGAATCGATAAACTAATCGATCTATCGTTTACAATAGAATCGATTAATGAACATCGATTTTAGAAGACAGAAAATAGAAAAAATTATTTTTATTTTGTTATGGAAAATCAAGAAAACTTGATATTTTATTTATAAAAGTTGCAATTGAATATTTTATACATTATGGCTTTTTGTGTAGGTAAGTTGTCAACACTCAAATCAAGTTCTAAATTTTATTTCAAGCGTTAAATATAATTAAATTTGCACCTAACCTCAATGTTACTCAACCTATTTAACGCAAATTTAATTCTAAAAAAAATCTAATTCGTTTAGAAAACATCACAAAGTTTTAAAAAATACTTTACTGAATATTTTGATACCTAAATTATTCCAATTTCCGATTAAAGAAGACATAAATTCAACACTTGTTTTTAGAAAAAGCAGTGTATTCTGTATTATAAGTTTTTAATTCATAGTTAATTTGATTATTAATGAAAAGCAAAGAATTAAAGCAACAAATAAATAATAAACAATTTTAAGAATAACTGAATTATATTAATGAGCTTTTAAGAAACATGACTGAAAATGGTTTGCAAATTAAAAATTAGTTTATGTTAACCGTTTATCAAAAATCTCTTTTCAGAATCTGTAATTAGACGAATATCAGCAAATACTATTAGAAAACTAAGCACTGTGGCTGAATCTGTGCGGGTGCAAGAAGAGCCGCTGCAAATTTTTCGAACAAACGAAAATAATCCCGCGAATCATACAAAAGATCATTTAACGAGATTTTACACAATACCAAATAATGAGAAGCAAGTTTTGTTTCCTGCTGGTTCACTTCCTAAATTGTTTGAATTAGATATAAATACATTTAACGAATGTTCCCTTATGATTAGACAACCAGCTGTAGAAATTTTATCGTATTTACAGCAAACTGATTATACAAAGCCGGTTAATAAATATGTTCTCTGTATCCTTTTACAACTAATTTTATCATTTACAATTTATTTCTAACATTTAAATTTATTTATGATTTTTTTTTTTCTTTTCTTGTAGAAACTTATTGAGAATAACTATTTTACTTTTGACTCTATAAACATATAATAATTCCATCAGTAATTTTTAATATTTGAGTAAAAATTTATAAGTAATTGTTAAATTATGTTCTAAATAAAACAAATAATTTAGAAATTGTTTCATTTTTGGAATTTGATTTGTATTTTGAATTTTAAAAAATGTTTATAAAACCAGCTGATGCTTTGATAATTAAATTTGATTATTTTAGATTTTTACAATGAATTTTTGCAACTATTTTAATATTTTCTTAACTCGAGTGATCATAGATGGTGAAACTGGAACCGGAAAAACAGTCACATTGTTACATATTATACATTATGGTTTTTTGAGCAAACATGTACTTATACACATTCCTTGGCGTAAGTAAATTACATTATTTTTAATTATGTAAATTCTTCGTTTTTGAATTCTTAACTTCAAATTTTTAATCATTGCCATATATTTTTTATTATTATTATTTTATTACTATTATTATTATTATATTAACCAAAGGTATCGTTTTAATATAATAAAGGTTTATTATTATTTTATTATTATTTTAACCAAAGGTATCGTTTTAATATAATAAAGGATTATTATTATTTTGTTATTATAATTTCAATAATGTTAAATAAAACAAAACAATAATGGAACTTATTGAACTTTTTGAAAATAAAAATTAATTTAAAATGTTGCAGTTCAAAATTGGTACAGATTTCCAAAGGAATATTCAAATTCTACAACTCGCGAAGGATTCATGGATTTACCAATAGAATCTGCAGCATGGCTCGCACATTTTAAAATTCAGAATAAAAACTTGTTATCAACACTTGATGTAAGTAAATATATCATAAATATAGCAATATCTATAAGCATATTCAAAATAATAGTTTATCGAAATAGAAGAATAATAGTTTAGTAGTAAAAAAGTACATATTAAAAGTAATAGTTTATCAGAAAAATTAAAAACTACAATACTACTGTATTAAAAATAAATAAGGGAAAAATTATTTGTTTATAAAGATCATCTGCTTTTTTTTAGATAAAAACGTCAAAAGATTACGTTTGGTCCCACAGGGAAAGTAGTCCAAAGGGAATTCCAATTTTGGATATGATCGAATTTGGCATAAATCGTATCAAATTTGCAAGTGAAGTAATAATCGCGTTGTTGCAAGAAATCAAAGAAGCAAGTATCGCTAACAAATGTAAATGTATGGTAATAATTGACGGTTACAATGCCATTTTTTCCGACCATACAAGGATAAGAAATGACCAAAAACAATATGTACCAGCCAGTCAAGTTACATTGACTCAACCTTTTATTGATATCACCAAAAGCGACTGGAATCATGGAGCAGTGATTCTAAGTGTTGATAAATATGCGGCTAAGGTACAGTTTATTTAACTTTTTAAAAAGTAAATATTAATAGCTCTTACTTTTGTTTATACTCTGGTCTTTTTTAAAAAATTTAATTATTAAATCATAAATAGATAACTCATATATAAATAAATCATAAATTGATTACCAATAAACAAATAATCATAAATTGATCATCAATAAACAAATAATCATAAATAAATAAATAATCATAAATAAATCAGATTTGTGTATCTAATTCATGTATCTAGAACGTAAAAGCGAGAATTGTTTTTACTAGGTTTAATTAATTTTTTTGCAGGAAACAAAAGATTCGACATTGCCCAGATATCTGTTACAAGAACATGGATTTGAGCATCTAGATCCGTTTATACCAATAAAAACTGATAAATTCGACGATTTAGAATTTGATATGATGATAGAATATTACAAAGATAGAAAGTGGATAAGAGATATAACTCGAAAAGGACAAAGAGAAATTCAATTATTAACAAATGGAAATCCTCGAAAATTAACCCAGTTTTGTGCAGGTTTATAATAGTGAGAATAAGAAAATTTAGAATTAATTACGAATTATTGTAATTTTGCGTAATTCTAATTTGTGAATTTTGTAAACGTTGTGTAAATTTTCCAATTAAAGATCAATTTAATTACATGTATTTTTTATTTTTTCAATCGATTTAAATTTTTATTTTTCCAAATCGATTTGAAGTTCAATTTCTCCAAACTGATTCAAATTTTAATTTCCTCCAAAACGATTCAAATTTAGCTCATGCATTCAATTTTGATCAGCTGCAAATTTAAATTCAATTTCAATTTATCCAAATTTTTGAAATATAATTTGTTTCTAACTTTTACTCCAAATTTTTGTCCATAATGAACAAATTTCATAATGAATTTGAATTGCAACTGACACGAATTCAATTCATTCATTCATTAAAAATTTGTATAAAAGCTAGTTAATAATTAAAAAATAGTTGTTTATACAAGTTTGTATAAAAATTCCAAACGATTCAAATATGAATCAAATAAAATTTAAAATAATCAAAAAATTAATGGGGAGAAATTTTGGGTTCCTAAAAAATATAGTGAATATGTTAATTATATTTCTAATTGGTCAAAATTCGAGTTAAAGTTTAAATTAAAAAGACATTTTTTACTTTTTCCACATTTAATGATACTAGAGTAATCCAGTCACCAGGAATAAGTCGAGTACATTGACAGTAACTACGTTGAGACTAAAGTAGTTGATATTTTAAGAATTTTCACTCAATGCTTTTAACTTTAATAATGTAAAGGATAAGTAAAGAATGGAATGTGCAATCGCTTTACAGGCGATTTACGTTTATAAGCAGATTATTATTGAAGATTTAAAAACTAAACACGCATTATCTATCGGCGAATAGGCGCAAGAATATCGAGAGCTTTGCTGATATCGCCGTCTTTGGTAACCAAAAGTTGAGTCAGCCATCCTCCTTCATTAGAGAATCCCATTTCCATCATTGTCTCGATTGCGCGTTGAATTTTAGGATTTGGATGAAAAGGCATTTTAACTACCGGTGGCAATGGAGGATAAATTGGTTTCTGTGCTGCTGCCTCTGTCGTATTTGTTAAAGGTGCGCTTGCTTGTGGCTAAAATATTAATTTTTATAGAATATTTAAATAAAAATGTATCTTTACATACATTTTTGTTAAATAAAATATATTTATACTATATTACTATACTATATTATATTACTATATACTATAATAGTGCACTAATACTACATTCTTTTACTACTACATTTTTTCAAGTATATATTTTATAAAAACCATATCCGTAGAATAAAATAAAAAGTATCTAAAAGGAAGCAAATTAGTCAAAACTCTTTTTTTTAAAAAAAGACGAATTATTAATGGAATTTGGTTAAAAATCGCGAAAATGATAAAATAATTATCAAATAATAATCAAAAAATAATAATAAGTAATTAATTAAATAATAATTTAAATATTTAACAATTTGAAGAAAATATACATTTTTTAACCACTAACAAGAATTTATTTCGCAAATTGTCAATAACTAAGAAAATAATGTTAAAATAAGGATTTTTTTTCTTTTTTGATAAAAAAAAGTCAAACATAAAAATAAAAAATTTAAATTTAAGTAAATCACTGGAAACAGAAGATTTGAAAATGAGTAAAGCAGAAATCATTTTTACAATAATAGCAGAAAATATTTACAGTAAAAATTAAATATATTAATTGAAGATTAAAAGATAGAAATGAATGAATAAAGATTGATAATATATGTATTTAAATAAATAAATAAATAAATAAATATGTAAGAAAATCGTGGAAAAAAACTAAGAGATGATTAAAAAAATTACTAGCTTATGCAGAAAATGTCTGAAATAATAAAGGAAGATTTTGAGAAAATAATAAAAAATTATTCAAGCTGTAATAACAAACACCAATATTTCTGAGAAATTGATAAAAATTATTAAAGTTACAATAACCAAAAATGTAAGATTATTAAGAAATGAAGCACGATTAAACAAAACAATTTTTTTTTATACAAAAACATTTGAAGAAATTTGTTTCAAAATGTACGAAGCTACTAGAAATATATTTCTCCGTTTTATCATTATTTACCTACTTATTGACAAAAATGTTAAAAACTTCGTTCGAAACAAAACATGTCTAATTATGAGATAAAAATGTAAACAATTCACAGGAAGTGAAAATTCTTTTTACATTTGTATACAAAAAGAAAAGAAAAATCGGCACGAGTGCAAGACTTCCCTATGAGGAAGCAAAAATAAAAAAAAAGAAAAGAAAGAAAAAAAAAGAAAAAAAAGAAAGAAAAGAAAGAAAAAAAAAGAAAAAAGAGAAAAAAAAGAGAATGGAAATAAAAAAAATAAAAGAAAAATAAGAAAAAAACGTAGCAAAGTTTATTGTTAAAATAGTCTGTGAAGGCACTTTTTGAAAGCTGTATCTAGCAAAATTATGCATATTTAGCAAAGCAATGACAACAATAAAAAGTAAAAGACTAAAATAGCGAACTTAAAGATCCCTTTTATTTTGTCTACCGAATCAGTCAATTTCATTAATCATAATTCTAAATGAATCGATTTTTACGGGTTTTGCAGCTGGAGCTTCAGCAACCGAGGCTGCTCGAGAAGATGCCGGAGATGGATTTGAAGTCGACGGAGGACTATCATTTTCATTGAGCAGAGTCCAACCTTCAGGTTCAGGAGTTACTTTCTCCGTGGCTGTTGTTTCAACAGAAGCGTTCAGATCAACATTGGAAGTGCATTTATCAGCTTTATTTTCCGTTACCGTTGTTTTATCACCCTCACTTTCCTTTTTCTCAGATTCCTTCTCAGTGGTGGGCTTTGTTGACGAGTCAGCAGCTGAAGTGCTTGGAGAACTAACAGTGCTAGTCGCCTCGGTATTCTGAGCTTTATCATTCTTCACCTGCACATTGACATCGATTCCAAGAGGGTCCAAGAACTGAGCAATGTGTTCTCCAATATTTTTCAAGAAATCAATGTGAGATTCGGAATTTTTGCGTGATTGTGAATTTGACTCTTGCTGCTTTGAAGATTCGCCGCATTCCTCCTGCGATTGCTCGGCTTTCTCTGGCTCTTTAGCGAGATTTGCGGCAGTTGACAAATCCTGTACGTAGGAAGCCAAGAGATCCATCCAGGAGAAATTGTAGCCACTTTGACGAGAGCGTGGTTCACATTTGGAGCTCTTGAAAGGGCATTCTTTTGCATTCTCGGTAGAATTGTAACCGTGTTGACTTTTGTACATTCTGTTCATGTGACGAGCCAAACGTTTAGTGTAGTGACTTTTCCATTGCATGGGGACGGGAATACGCAGCATGCAGTGTTGAGGGTGCAGAGATTGAGCTTCACACTCCATACAAAGATCAAAATCAGGGCATTGAATGCATTTGTAACGGAAGCCGTAAACGCTTTTGTCGCAGCCGTCGCATGTGACGCCAAAGTGACGAACTCCTTCCTCTGAAGCTGAAGCTTGTGTTCCTTGTTGTTCGTGATCTGAATAGAGTGTCAAATAAAATTTTCGCACCAGTGCTCCTTGCGTTTCCACCAGGGCAATTTCCAACTCCTCGTCACTTGAAATTACAATATTGTCGCCATCGTAATCTGAAATCATTATTTCTTTGTTAGATTACGGTAAACTTGAAAATTATCATAAATGCGCATTATGTTTTTATGTTATTATGCTTTATGTTATTATGCTTTATGTTATTATGCTTTTATGTTATTAGACTCTTGTCATTATGCTTTTATGTTATTTATTTATATTTAATTTGTTAAAAATTATATAATTATATTAAACTTGTAAACTATTATCGTATTATAAATTCAGGAAAGTTTATTATTAGAAATTTACTTTTTCAGCCATTTAACAAAAACCAAGTTGTCAAAAATTAGAATTTTTAAAATCTAGTTCTTTTATGAAACTAGAATATCAAAAAACTAATTTTCAGAAAAACTAGAGTATCAAAAAACTATAATACTAAATAACTAGTTCCTTGAAACATTAATGAAAAATTAGAATATTGAAAAACTAGTTTTTTGAAAAATAAAGATATTAAAAAACTAGTTTTTTCAAAAATTAAAATATCGAAAAACCAGTTCTTTGAATTTAAAAAGCACTCAGAAATTAGTTATTTGAAAACATCGAATATTAATTTATTGAATTAATTCAAAAGTTCGAATACAAAAAAGTGATTTCAAAAATGCAAATAGGAAACAGGAGTTCCAAAAGTTTAAAAAAAAAATGCAAATAGGAAACAGGAGTTCCAAAAGTTTAAAAAAAAATGCAAATAGGAAACAGGAGTTCCAAAAGTTTAAAAAAAATTCCAAATAGGAAAGAGGAGTACCAAAAATTAAAAAAAAATTGCAAATAAGAAAGAGGAGTACCAAAAGTTTAAAAAAAATTCAAATAGGCAAGAGGAGTATCAAAACCTTAAAAATTGAAGCTAGAAAATCTATTTAACATATCAAAGTATGCATTATCAAAGTCTAATTCTGAGTCATTCAAACAAAAAATTGACTATTTTTATAAATCATGATATTACATACTTGGCAAATTTTTAAATTGTTCATAATTACTGAAAAAAATCGATGTATTATTTTTATTGAAACCTTTTTCAATGTTTAGGAAGTGATTCATTATCATTGATTTCCTGAAGTACAATCTGGTGTTTATTTTGTGCACCATCTGCAAGCTTATTTAGTTCATTGTGTTATATTGAATATTACTTGCTAGAATGACGCAATATCCGAACATTCGTAGCCATGATGATTAAAATGATTGGGTGAAAGTTGCAGCTATAAACTACGTCAAAGTCTAATTAGACTGGATAAAACTAGTCCGATAATAAACTTTTTATTTCATTTTAATGTCATTAATTTTCGAGCTTCAAAATGTGTATTTAATTCAACGTGTATTTAATATATTTGTTAATGCATTGTAATTATTTTGACATTTAACTGCACGTAAATGGACATTTTTGTCAGTTATCAGAATTGTAAATTGAGTATTGAAGATTAAATACATTTTGAAATAACTAAAACTTTTAAGCGATAGAATGGGAAAAGATTGAAAATTAGAATTCTTGCTTTTTAAAAAGAAAAATTGATAATTATGTAATTATTATTTAAAGTAAATACGAATTAAAAATGTCTTTATTACTCAGGACAAAAGTTGTTTAATCCCAAACTTATTTAAATGAAAGTTTACTTTTTTAATTCTCAATGAACAAACGTTTAACACCGAAATTATGCTTCAGGAAAAGTTACATGTTTATTTTAACGCGGCCTTATTTTAAACATAGCGAGCGATTAGAACAAGGAAAAATAATTTTCCCAAGAACTTAAGTTTTCATTTTAACATTAAAAACAAGAAAATTAGGTTAAGAATTAAATTTCAATTAAACATGAAAAATATACCTACCTACAATAATATATAAAAATCAATTGCATAGTAGATAAGTTTTTTTAATTCTCATTCGCGAAAGTTAATTAAAAATTAAAGAAACGAGAAAATGATGTTTAGTCACATAAGTGTAAATTTTCTCCCTGATTTTACTAATAAAACAATTATAATTCAATATTTAAAAACATGTTGAAATAACATGAAAATCCATTTATTTACGAGTAAAATCTGGGAGAAATTCAAGCTATAGATCACAGACGTTTCTTTTCCATAGCATGCCCTTAAAAATTAAATGTCATGAATCCTTGATTATAACTTGGATTAAAACAACATAAATAGCTCTATTTTTATGTAAAAAAATTGGAGATAACACATGACCCAGTAGTGCATAATACATGTTTGATTATCTGGCAAAATATCAACAAAAACAAATGCGTAATACATATATCTCTGCTCTACTAACCTTTCCAGCTGACAGCAAATCGCTTTCCACGAATGTTGGGGAAAATAATTTGCAGCTTGTCACGTAAATATTGGAAATTTGAGACAATGTCGCTGTCAATTCCAAATCTTCTTACTTCTGGCTTTGACAGAGTGGCATTTTCTTTTGTCAGAAAGACTTTGAAGTTGATCGGTCCAGCCATCATGAATACAAACGCAAAGAAAGCGTTTTAGAATATGTCAATTATTTTCACAAGTTCACAGCGATTTATTGCAAAATGTGTAACTCAGTAACAACCGCACTCAGTCGAATCTCGCGTACAATAATGATGTCTACTAGAAATTTCAATCCTTTTATATAAGCAGAAAGAAAATACTTTAATGACGCATCAGTGCTGACAAGTACCTTTGATGAATTTATGTATTTCTAATGTTTACGAAAATGACCGCAAGAGCGCGACACCATCACTTCCTGTTCGATGTTCATTTATTTAAAATGTACGTTTTGAGTTTTTTTCGAAACGATTTTTCTACTTTTTGGATAGAAGTGTTCAAGTTTAAGATTATGTTTATATTATAAATGTTATTTGAGATTATTTTCCAAAAACTGAAAAAGAATATTTTATCGTAATGTTTGAAATGAACAAGTCATTTGACTACGGAATCTTTGAAAGCGGAAGTGAGAGTTTCGAACCATTTTTGAATGAAATGCAAAATTGCAATTTTTATGTCACGTGACCGGTTTGTTTCGATTTGATGACTCACGCATAAAGAACAGAATGTTCAGGAATGTGCCAGATTAAAAGTTACTCTATTCATCTATTTTGTTATTTAATAATTATTGAAGAAGGAAAAGGCTAGAAGAAAAGTTCTTTTAAAAAACTTAGCAATCAAAGTCCCACATTTTACAAAAATGTTTCTTTTTTTTAAGTTTCACCTTCGTTTGAAAAAGTTAATTAAAACAAATGTTGTTCACTTAACGGTTTAACAAAACATGAAAATAAAATTTATAATTTAATTTAATTTAAAAATAAAATAAAAACTTATTTATTGAACAATACATAATTTTACAAAAATGAAAATAAAATTATAAGTGAATTAAATTAAATTTTAAGAACAATGTAAATTGTTTGTTAATAAATATTTTACAAAGCTTGTAATAATTATTTAAATCCTAACAAAATGGAAATAAAATTAAAAACTCTATAGCGAAATTGAAATTTAGGTAAAATTGTTTTAAATTATAATAAGGCTTATTATTATTTATAATAATAATAGTAATAAAATGGATAGCTAAAATAAACTAAAATGGTAAATTAAAAAAACAATTAAATTACCATGTTTTTGTTAATTATATATAAGAGATATTAATTTTCATTTTCATTTGCAATTAAAGGAACAGTTTCCTTAAATACGAATTATTATTTTTTCGAATCATTCAAAATTCGTATTGATCCTAATCAATAATTCAAAATTAGCGTTACAAAATTAGAATGAATAGAATTTTTGAATAATTAAACAATAATTCGAATTTAACAGATAGCTGTAATTATAAGCATAAAATAAATTTAATTTCGAGTAAACAAAAATTTGGATAAATTGAACACAGAACTAATTAAAATTCGGAAACATAAAAATTTAAATAAATTAATTTTTAAAATTAAATAAATTAAATTTTAAAATTAAATAAATTAAATTTTTAATAAATAAAAATTTAAATACATTACAATGTGGTTAAATTAATATTTAAATAAATTATAATTTGGATAAATTTAACTTCAAATAAATTAACATTCAAAAAAATTAAAATTAAAATAAATTAACACTTAGATAAATTCATATTTGAATAAATTGACATTCCATTTTTTTGCAATTTGGATAAATTGAGGTTTCATTTTTTTTGTAATTTGGATAAATTAAAATTTGTATCGTCTGAAATCTATGAAAACAAAAATAAAATATTAGATCAAAATAAAAAGTTAAAATTGTGGTACATGAAAAAATTAAAAAAAACTAAAATAATTAAAACCATTTGTAAAATTAAAAAAATAAATAAAATATAAATTAATTAAAATATGTAAGTAGCTTAAAATTGACCAAACAAAAAAATGGTTAATTTGTATATTTGTTGAAGCTGAATGATATATTTTCTTTAATAAAAAATTCAATAGAGAGCAACACAACAACAATTTGACATTTCTTTATAAAATAAATAAATATTAATATTTGACGAAAACTTATAAATGAATAATTATATCCAATGACTTGCACCTCTTCATATTCATAACATCATTCAGAATTCTTCTAGAAAATGCTCAATCAATTGCTTTAGAAATTAAAACATTTCCCTCGAAAATGAAAATAATAAAAAAACAAATTAAAAAGAATAAAAAAAATAGTTGAAGGAAATAATTAGAAATTTGCAAAAGTATTAAATTTAAATTTTCAAATTAAATTGTTGAATTTTCTTAAATTAAATTGTTTAATTTTCTTAAACTAAAATCATCAGGATTGTTTAATTAAAAAAAGAAAAATTTCGATACTTTCCAAATTGAATCTAATCCTTTTTTTTAATTCAATCGAGCTTTGGAAAAATTGCAATCTCAAAAAGTTGCTTTTTGCGTTCCTAATAAATATTTTTTAATCGTCTGTGCATGAAATATGTATGTTTGCTTAATTTGACCTTGTCAACAATAGAATATAAATTTTGATCTCGATTTTGGGTTGATTATTGCTACAGACAAAAAAGAATATATTCCTAAACATTAAATATGACAAGATGATTGGCAGAGGCAGACAGATTAGATCTGAGCGGATAAACTGACATGCAAGTTCCAAAAAAAGAGAAAACAGAATAGTCTTTCTTTTTCGCTCGTCTCGTCATATTCGTTATGATATTTTTCTAAAAAAATGAAAATCCTAATTTTAATGCTGTGTGTAACAACAGTTAATTTAAAAATTCTCAGTGAAGTAAAAAATAGTGCAATTTTTATTGAGGACATTAAAAATTGGTTGAGAATAACTCACCTGATTTTTTTGTACGATGATAGAGCCGAGAGTAAGTTTCAAACCTGAAAATTATAAAAATTTGTCACTAAATAATAATAATAATGAAGGAATTATAAGTACATAAATAAAATAAACATAAAAAATATTATTAATTATTAAAATTTGACGCTTTTGCACTTCAATCGTAATATAATATTATAAATAATATAAAATAATAATAAAAAATAATGAATATGTATTATAAATAATTACACAAGTTAATAATAATAGATAAAAAAATGAATAATAAATAATAGTTTAAGTAAAATTAACACCCAAAATATAATGTAAATATTCTACAAAAATATGAATAATAAACAAGATGGCACAAAGAATTCTTTAAAAAAAATATAAAAAAACACAATAAATAAAAAATAATATAAAAAAACACAATATAAATACAAAATAATATAAAAAACACAATAACAAAAATACAGCAAAATAAAACCTATGTGAATATAATAAAATAATAAAAATACATAATCCTAAAAATTAATAACAAAAAAATGTTAATTTTCAGACACAGAAGAAACGAATTTCATTTTTAAAATCAGCCGTTTGTTAATTATGAAAAGAATTCAAGTGTTGTCATTAAAAATAAAGAATTTAGAGTTTTTTGACTTGGTGTACGAAAAAGAGGAAAATGAGCCTTTGATAATCGTTTATTTGTCAAATACTAACTCTTTAGAAGAATTTGAGCAATTTTCAAAAAAAGTCAACATGAAGTGGGCCTTTTGGTTAATTATTTTCCTGACGAGATTCAAGTCTTCGAATAATTATTGTCCAAATCCGTTGAGGAATTTTTTTCATCTAGAATTTAATAGTAAAGTAATCATCAAGTGCTTCGATGACGAAATTCTTCATGAATGGTTCCTAATTACCGACAATCAAATACAAGTTAATAATTTAGCAAGATGGAATTTAGAAAATCATCTTTTTAACAAAAGCACAACTAATCTTTTGAAAAGAAGAAATAACATCGGAGGCAAAATTTTGAGGACCACGATAATCAAATTGGTAATTTTTAAAAATTTATCGTATTGTTTTTATTTTTCGATTTTTAATCATTTACTATATAACTATTTTTCATTTTTTATTAATCTAGTATTTTCTAATGTTTATCAATTTACTGTTTTTCAACGTTTATAAAATTATATTTTTAAGAATAAGGGCAGTTTGACAAGAAAGAGCTCTGGGATTTATTTGGAAATTCTTGGAGAACTTGGTAAAGTAATGAACTTTACGTATTCTATCGTGTCAGAGCAAAGTCAGTATGGAGCTGTAGAGAATGGAAATTGGACTGGAGTGATGAAGATAATTTCTTCTGAAGAAGCTGATATTGGAGCTGTCGGAATGTCCATGACACGAAAAAGAATCCAAAGTATAGATTTTACTCAACCAATTTTGGATACCTATAAGGCTCTTTATTTTAGACAGCCAAGTAGTATACTTCGATTTGGGTATTTTCAGGTACACCCTTTTGACCCCCTTAAAACTCTGAAGCGTTAAAAGAATATCCCGATTTATTAATCCACCTTGTATGTATGTATAAAATGAGCATAAATTAATCCACCTTAAAATTTAATTAAAATTGGAAAATAAATTTATTTCCAACCCTATATATATATATATACACAAATTTCACTTTTATCAATTCAAATTCATTAGAAAATTTAAATTTCTAAGGCAATTGTTGAAAAATTAGTAAAAATAATTTAAATAATTAATAATACAATAATAACAATAAATCACAATAATAATAGTACAATAATAATAGTACAGTAATAATAGTACAATAATAATAGTAATTTTTAAAATAATTGTATTTAATTAATGTGATATAATTTAATTTATTTTAAGGCCTTTCACGGATACGTTTGGGGAGTTTTAATATTATTATTAATCACAATATCAATATGCCTAACATACATGATGATCGAAAAGGAGAATTACAGCACATTACCTTTTGTTTTTCAAGAAAACTTTCTAAATGTGTGGGGCATTTATTGTCAACAGGGAATTGCAGGTTTAAAAAAATGGTTTTAATATAATTCATACTCTCTAAATCCTGAATTAGTAATTATTTACTAATTCAACAGCGAAAAGTCGTTTACCGATTGAAATAGTAAACATTTACTAATTTTTA
>WNHD01000295.1:20433-58677 GCA_011057455.1 Ganaspis sp. Gsp50
GTTATTTACTAAAAAATAGTAAATGTTTACTATTTCAATTGGTAAACGACTTTTCGCTGTTGAATTAGTAGAAAATGACTAATTCAGATTTAGAGAGTAAATTTAAATTTCGTATAAAAAAAGTTAAATTCATTGTTTTTGTGTGACTTTTTTAAATGCCTATTAATATTATAATTACTTCTAAATTTCTCTGCTCTCTAAATCTAAATTAGTATAATTTTCTACTAATTCAATATATCGGAAACTCGTTTACCGACTAAAATAGTAAATATTTACTAATTTTTATTATAAAACTATATAATAATTTTTAGTGAAAATCTATACTAATTTTTAGTGAAAATCTATACTAATTTTTAGTGAAAATCTATACTAATCATTTTTAGTAGAAAATTACTAATCATTTTTAGTAAGAAACGACTAATAATCTTTAGTAGAAAACTACTAATTTAATTAATACATAACTACTATAATAGTAATAATAATAATTTATCAAACATGTATGGCCTTTAATCCTTTTTTAAATAAACTTTATACTAATTGAAGTAGTAAAAGTTCACTTATTTCAATTATAGTAAAGTCTATGAATAGTGCCAATAAAACTCTACGAATAGTGACGCTCTTGTTTTGTTTGCGTCCTCTGTTTCCTTTGTGCAAATTTGTGTAAATCCGCGACACTATTCGTAGTATAACTGTATAGTATAACTGACTGTAATATAACTGACTGTAATATAACTGACTGTAATATAACTGACTGTAATATAACTGACTGTAATATAACTGACTATAATTAAATGAGTAGTTCCCAATTCAAAATTAATATCTTTTTACCAAAATTTTGTAAATCTTTACTATTTCAAATGGTAAACGACTTTTCTATATTGAATTAATAGAAAATTACTCATTCAGATTCTGATAGTACTTATACTCTTTTAAAATTACAAAATTCCATTTTCAGAATTTCCGAAAAAGGGCTCTTTGAGGATTCTGTATTGTGTAACATTTATGTTATCTATAGTATTGTTATCAGCTTATTCAGCGTCCTTAATAAGTCGGCTTGCAGTGTCAGTGCCAAAAATACCATTTTCTACTTTAAAAGAGTTTGTTAATCAAAAATCCTACAAAATGATTGTTATTAAAAAAGGGGAATCCTTTGATTCTATAAAAGTAAGAATAAACACCTTTTTTTCATTAAAAGTAATTTTGTATTTCAAATTTAACAAAATTTTCTTAATTCAGAATTCACAAGACGAATATTCCAAAAAGATGCAAAAACTATTGAGAAAAGAGGAAATATTGCCTTCGAGCTTTTCTCAAGGATTTAATATGGTAAAGGCTATACATAATTTTAAAATAAGTTTGTTTAATTTAAATACATACATTCATCAATTTATATACATTCATTTTATAGGAAATAAAAAAAATATCAGTATATGAATAATGCGAAGTTAAAATAACTAAGCTTATATAAATGAGGAAATTAAAATTAGCATTTAATTTAAATTAAAAATAAAATGAAAAAGATGAAGAGTAAAAAAAAGTAAAAATGATATGACAATATAATTTTGATATTTTTAAATTATTTAGGAAAGAAATGTTTGATGATTTTAATATTTTTAAGTTATTTATAAGAAATGTCTGATTAATAATTATTCTTGAATTTTTTTGGCTAATTAGATCTGTATGGATAAGTATTCAGTATTTTTGGTAGAACAAAGTGCAGAAGCAAGTATTGATGATTTTTTGTCTTGTGCACTGCGAAGAATCCCAACAACTAATCACATTTCTTTGGCACTGCCTCTACCAAAAGACAGTCCATATACAGAAGTGTTTAATTACCAGTGAGTATTTATAAAGAATAAATTAAAACATTCAAAATATTTTTTTCGACAATTTTCACGTAGTTTCAACATAATTGAAGATGTGTTGTTTTCAGTACACCTTCATGATATATAATAATTTATGATTATTTATTTATTATTGACTAAACAAGTTTCATATAGAAAAAAAATTCATATATATGTACGCAGTTATATTATTATATAATTATCACTATTTTTTTAACTATAATAAAAAATTACCGAGTGATAAATTCATAATTATAATAATTACCATTATAATTATTTCTTTACTAAATTATTTTATAATCGCATTCATTGTTTCAGTTTGCAAAAATTCAAAGAATATGGAATAATCTCCCGAATAGTTAATCAGCAAAAAAGAAGAGAAATAAATTCCGAATTCAAGAGCATAGATTCAATATCTTTGGAAGGAATAGACACGATTTTTGTAATTGTTTTGTACTCTCTCGTTTTATCAATTGTTATATTAGTTTTAGAAAAGATCCACTATCATTATTGCGAAAAAAGGGAAAGACAGCAAAGAAATCAAAAGATTGCTCTATTTTTCCACACGGCGAATTTAAAAAAATATTCTGAACAAACTATTAACAGAACACATGAGCCTTAATTAAAATAATTTCTTCCCTGCCTAAAAAATGTTTTTTCCTTTCTTTTGTTTTTTTCAAATCTCTGCCGTTTCCCGCCTTTTCTTCCTAAGTCACATGAAACACATGCTGGTCGTTCACAATATAAGGTTATATTGCTCTGCAGAAGGAGTTTCAAGACAAAAGAAAAAGATAATATAATTCAGATAAATAATTATAAAAAAAACTTTTGTTTGAATTAAATTATTCCGGGACAGCGCGTACGCAGTCCCGACTAACAAAAATTATACGCCCGAGATATCCGCATTAGGGATATTCGCAAGGGTCAGCTCAACCGAGGTGCAATGGAAGAGCCTCACCCCTCTGCGCCAGGTAAGTATGCTTTCAGCCGTCTTTCGTCAGGCTTTATATTTTAAAAAGCCCGACTCCATTGCGAGACACGTGTAAAATACGCCCCTAGCGGCAAAGCCCTGAACTACTTTATAGCTCCGCCAATAATAACCTACAGAACGTTTTATGTACAGCGCACCCCAAAAATGTACGCAACTCGAGAATTTATTGACGTTTTGAAAAATCTTTCGAATCCCGTAAAATACAACATTAATACGTGTTAATTAATGTAATCTTTATTCTAAGTTTATTTATTAATGTTAAATTTTCCTGGAATTAAAAAATTTTCCAAATAAGCAATACAAATTTTATTAGTTTCGAAGCAAGTTTCTTTGAGGAATTGTTTTTGAAATCAAAAGTAGAAATTCAAAATAGAATGAAAAACAAATTTTAAGAATGTATGAAATAATTGTATATGTAAAATAATAATTTAGTTAGGAAAGAATCCCTTCCGAATTAGTATAATATATTTAAGTGTCAATAAATAATATTGTTAAAATAAAAACTCTTGCTGGCTAAATCTTTATTTCGTTTTCTTGAAAGTTTGCATTTGATAATTTTTTTAAATTTAATTAAGAGCCGTAGACATTTGCTGCCTTTTATTACTGGTGAATTATGAACCGTATAAACATATTTTTAAACTGCATTAACTCACGTAAATAAATAAATTCATATTTTATCATTAAATCTAATGATTTTTTACGATCTTGCATTTATTGTGCAATAATGCAATTTTACACATTTAAAACCCTTTTTGATGGGCGTCAACTTTTTTTACGTTGATAAAATGAGCTGATACAAAACTACAATATTCATATGTCTATACTATCTAATGTAATCTATGATTCAGTTTTTCATTCATTTTACTGAGTTTTCTAAAACACAATCTTTGCCAATTATTTTATTTTGCCAGAAAAAATAAAAAAATTATCATTGTAAATACTGCAGTTCATAAAATGAAATTAGGAATATTTTTGAAATGTTTCTTCATTTTATTATTAGTATTTGTTGTAAGTGCCAAAGATGAATTTGAAGATGATGTGAATTTAATAAGTAAAGTTTGTGCGGAAAATAAAGAAACATCTGTATTGGTTTTTCATTACGCAGATCGCAATAGTAAGTAATTTTCTAAATTTTTAGGTAAAAAAAAGACTTTTCTAAATTTACATTTAATGAATTAGCAAGTAAGCAGATTTTCCTGTTTTGCAAGAATTCCCAAATTAATTTCAATTTAAAGGCGTTAAAATTGAATGCATTTCACTTTAAAGTTATTAAAGAACGTTTTTCAGTTTTGGGAAAAAAGAAAACATTCAAAAAAGTTTTAAAGTAATTTGTAAAACTTCTATATTTTCTTTGTTAAACCTATATGCAAAAAATAGATTTCTGGGAAAAGCAGTATTTACTGAAAATAATGAGATTGTTATCCAAAAAGAGGCTGATGTCAATAACAGCAGATTTTAAAGATTCATCTGCAATCAAACAATATTATTGGCTGAAGAGCAAAGATCAAATTCATGGAAATCAACCAATGATTGTCATTATACTATCGGATCAAGAAAGTTTAAACCAGTTTAAAGAAATGTATGATGCTTTTCGACTTGAACAAAACTTATTTTTTCTTATATTATTTATCAAAACGGACAAAGAATACCTATGGGAATTTTGTTTAAAACCTAGTAATAAAATGTTTAAACTTCGCCTCGATGCTTTAATGGTTGTAAAGTGTTATGATGAAAACAAATTACGTGCATGGTACACATTAGATGGAGAAGAAATGACAATTTCACCCTGGGCTATTTGGGATCCTGAAATTATGTTTCTAACAATGATTCTAGATTGGAAGCATAAAAAGATTAACCTACATGGAAAGGAATTAAGAATAGCAACAGTAGAAGTAAACATTTTGTATTATCTATAATAATTATAGCATTTTTCGAATCTAAACAAGATGAGTGTTTTGAAATCACAATCCAAAAAGAATGAGCTTTTTAAAATTTAAAACTAATGATTTTAAAACGCGAACTATATAAAGATATAAAAATTGAATCTAAAATATTACACGAAAACAGTTTGGTTTGGGTTAGTTTTCTTTGTCAAGAAGCAACAAAATATTTTCGGTTGTGCAACAAAATTAAGGTTCTACACTGAAAAAAATAAATAGCTGATTTAGACAACGTATGGCAGTTCCACCAATACGTGTACCTAACCTAGTCACAATTATGACTAGATTAGGTACATGTATTGGTGGAACTGCCATACGTTGTCTGCTATCAATCAAACGTTATCCAAAACAAAAAGTTTTCTAGTTTTAGATCGATAAATCAAAATCAGTTTTTACATGCAGTCGTCAGCATTAACGGAGTGGACAAAAGATAACAAACTGGATGGCTATTTTGGCCAAGTGTTGTATGAACTTCAACAATCCATGAATTTTACATGGAGACTTGTAAGGAAAGAGCGAGAGTACGGAAGTTGGAATGCTACCGGCAATTATTGGACAGGAGCAACGGATTTACTTTACAAACAAGAAATTGATTTATTAGTGACCGATTTGGCGTTGACTTCATTAAGAATGACTGTTGTTGATTACACCTTTCCTATATTAAGTGTCCGGTCCATGCTATATGTTAAAAAACCAGAGGCTGGAGTAGATATAAAATGGCTAGGTTATTTTAAGGTATGAAAAAATGTAAAAGTAGTTTATAAAAATATAACATTCATAATCATATATAAAATATTCTGTCAAAATAATAAATAACACAAAAATTAATTCACGTGAATCCAATAACAAAATGTTTCTGATTTTAGTTTTTTGATTATCGCATTTGGGTTGCTCTAATTGTTTTGATAATGATCACTCCGTTAATTTTAACTATCTTCAAAATAAAGATTCGAGAATCATACGTTCTGTCTTTACTTCTCATGGAGAATTATCTCAACATTTGGGGAATTTATTGTCAACAAGGATTGTTAGGTTTGACCCTGTTTTGAACATTTTATCGAAATCAAACAGAAAATAAATTTTGCATACTTTTCATTACTCAAGTCTACATTATCCTGAAGCAATAAATAAATTTTATATTAATCTTTTTTGTTCAGAGTCTATAAAAATGTTAAACTACAATTTGTAAAATTAAAAATTTTAGAATTTCCTGCGGAATCAGCTCTACGATTGATTTATTTTTCGGTTTTTGTCTCGGCCTTGATAGTTTTTGCATTCTATTCGGCTTTTCTGATAAGTCGTTTAACTTACCCAACGCCAGACAATTTTATGCCGGATATGGAAGCTTTTATTAAGGATGGGACTTATAAATTAATAACTCTTAAAAATGGCGCAGATTATAACATTTTCGAGGTAAATAATAGAATTTAAAAATACAAAAAAATATCTGTACCAATTTTAACATACTTTATACAGTTTGGAAAAACCGATACTTTGAAAACTATGTTTAAATTTATGCTGAGAAGTGATGAATTACCTGAATCTGTTCAAGCTGGATTCGACATGGTAATAAAATTTTAAAGTTTTTTAATCTTTAGTTAAAAATTTAAGTTCAAAAAGGTATAGACTTTGAGTCTCTTAAGGTAAATTTTGGGTCAGAATTCAAAGTAAAATTTGAGTTTAATTTTTAGATACAATTTTAGTTAATTTTAGAGATTTTTAATAAAAAAAAAATGAATTGCTAACTTCGTATAAATTCATTTTAATAATTTTCTTATCAGGTATGTGATCAAAAAGTAGGATTTTTCGTAGTAGAAACGTCCCTAAAAATACACGGTCTTAACATTAAATGTCAACTACATCAAATTAAAACAAGTCTTCTTGAAATATCGACAATGGCTTTACCTAAAAATAGTGAATACAAAGGAGAAATAAATCGCAAGTAAGAAACGAACTATCAAACATAATATAATATACTATAATTAATATCCACCAAGAATCCAATTAAACAAATATTTGAATAAAAAATAAAATCTCCATGTAGTTTATTTGGGTTTATTTTTTAGTAAAGATTAAAAATAATGTTTTTATAACTTTAATTAAGTAGTATATTGAGTATTACTAATAAAGTTTATCAATTAAATTTAATTAAATTAGAGAAATAAATTTTCAGCTTTTTAAGGTACGAAGTTAATGGAATGATGAAACGATTTTACGAGAAATATTTCTACCAGGACTCGGTTCTGTTTCAAAAAAAATCCCAGGTCACAATTTGGGAAATCGTAATACTTTTGGCAATAGTAGCTTGTGGAATTTTCGTCAGTTTTATGCTTTTATTAATAGAACACAAGATAAGATTTATCCATAAAGTTAAAACAGGAAAAGGGAGATCATCAAAAATAAAAAAACAAGAATTAATCCCTTTTGATTATTCAAAATGGTTTAATTTTGAAAACCAAAGAATGAATCCCAATCGTTACAACCTGAATGGAGATGTAAACGTGAAATTTATAAAAAATGATCATAAACATAAAATTGCGTTCAGTCCAGTTATCAATAGAATCAGTTTTGAATATTAAAAATAAGTTACATCTTTGCGTAAACATTTGAAATTGTTTAATTTTTAGTTTTCTAAAAAATATTAAATATTTCTATTTTCATTAAAAATTAAAGGGTATAAGAAAATTTATAGCAATATACATTTAATAGTGGCTTGTTTGTTTTAAGGTTAAAATGAAACATAAAAAATAATATATGCATAACAGAATATCGTTGCTTTTAATCTAACTATGAATTTCAAATAATGTGGAATAAAAATTGGTGTAACATTTTTTATTGTCCGCTTTTAACTTTCAGTTTCTATTTACTCAAATGTAGGCTCAGTGTATAATTCCCCGAAACGAATGAATTGTTATTAAAAATATTTAAAACAAAAATCAATGATGAAATTTTTTTTCGAACTTTTGTGCTTGTTTCTGTTTACAGTTTCAAAGTTTGCAAGTGCAAATTATAAAGAAAATCTACAACTTATTTTAGATGTGTATAATTTTTACAAAAGTTCATCTATTATTTTCTTTTATAGTTCCAATATTGGTAAGTTTTGAATTAAATTAGAAAATATTAGCAGAAAATTGAATCAAGAAATTTCACGTTTCTTTAGTTCCTACCAAATATTAATTTTATTATTAATGTAGATCTAAAAGAAGAGAGCGAAATTCTTGAAATAGCACTATATTTCTCTAAAAAAGGGATAGTTACATTGTTTATAAAGTTTGAAGATCCTTATATGTATAAGTATGCAATACAAAATAAAGAAGGAAAGAGTCGAATACAATTGCCAATGAATGTAATATTTTTCACTACAGAAAATTCTGTTCAAGCGTATTTTCGGATGTTTGATCAAATAGATGACAAGACTTCAAAATATACATATCCGACTCACTATAGTCTGATAATTTTTATGAAATCACGAAACAAGGATGACAAAATTCTTCTTGACTTTTGTATGAAACCTGTAGGAAACCCGATTAATTTACGTTTTGATTCACTTTTGCTAGTAAAGTGCTACGATAAACATACAATTCAAGAATGGTATTCATTAACAGAGAATAAGACAGACGTTTATAATTTGGCAACATGGGACATCAAAAATGGTTTTATATTAAGAACGAATCTTACAAAATATGAAAGAAGAGGTGGCCTTAAGGGAAAGAGCTTAAGAATTGCAACTTCGGAAGTAAGTACAATAAGTGATAATTTAAAATTCGATCGAACCTCCGTTTGTATTACAGGATGAGTTGATACTTAAAAGAGAAGGCAACAAGTTAACAGGATTTATGGGACACATTTTTGAATTGATAAAAGAATCGGTCAATTTTACAATGGATTTTGTAGCGGAAGAGGATTCAGTAGGGGTGTGGAATGAAACCACTGGAATGTGGACAGGTGTAATAAGTCATTTAGTAAGTGGTAAAGTTGATTTGGCAGCTTCTGATGTATCATTAACATCAGAAAGATTGCATCATGTTGACTGCTCTATACCACTTATGGTTGCCGAAAATTTTCTCTACCTTAGAAAGCCTGACGATTCGATACGATGGACTGGATACGTTTATGTAAGAAAATTGTCATTAAGGGTAATAATAAAAAGATTTTAAAAACCTAAAACTTTATAAGAAGATCTTAATCCTCCCTAAAAGATCATGATAACAATAAATCATTAAATCTCTATTTAAATTATCTAAACTTTTTTTTTACGAAAATTGATTCAAAACGAAAAATTATCTTTAATTTGAAATAAATTATTGTTTGTATTGTGTTTGTACTATATTATCTGCTAAATAATTAATAAATAATTAACTTTGTATAGGCATTTCATCACAATGTCTGGATAATTCTCGGAATGTTTATATTAACAAGCCCATTACTTCTAACGCTGATGAAGATGGAAATTCGGGATTCGTATTACTTGCCAGTACTTCTTTCGGAAAATTATGTTAATGTGTGGGGTATATTTTGCCAACAAGGTTTAACAGGTATGTAAATTGATAAGCTTACAATTAACATTTGGTTAAGAAAGATTTGCAAAAGGACGAATAATAATTAGAACAAACATTTGACGTACAATTATGGTTGCTTTAATCATTCTTTTTTGATAGATCTTTATCTATATCGATATCAATGAGCCATTGATGTTTGATATTATTTTTTCTTTTTTATGCTAAAGACACATCGCTGAGTATCAGTAAACTAGAGAATATAGTCATTTTGAAAATTAATGATTAAGAAACACCTGATTTTAAAAATTTTCAGAATTCCCATCCGTAACTACTCTGCGGTTAGCGTATTTTTCAGTTTTTCTTTTATCAGTAATACTTTGGGCAGCTTATTGTGCTTCATTGACGAGTCTAATTAACATTCAAAATACGGAATTGATGTTTAAATCTATTCGTGAACTTGTTACTGATGAGACCTTTAAAATAATAGTTCTTAAAGATTCATCAGAATATGAATTTTTCAAGGTTGGTTTCATAATTAGATTTTTACAATTCAAATCATAGTTGGAAATATTGGGGATATTTCTACAACATTATGTGCTGTTTCTGCGTAAATTTGGTGTAGAAAACAATACAATTTTGCACTAGAAAACAATACTAAAAAGTAATTTAAAAAATTTAATTTTGTAGCACCAAACAAACGATGAAGATTTAAAAGCTATGAAAAATATATTGATGGAGAGTAATAAATTGCCCAGCAGTCTTAAGGAGGCATTTGACATGGTGAGAACTTTTCAATCAATATTTAAATCTTTTGATAGATTCTTATTTTTAAAATACTGTCCTCAAGTTTGTAAAAAACTGAGGAAAGGAGGATTTTTAAATTTTATTTTACATTTTATTTTACATAAAGCAAAAAAATAAAATTCATATTTACAATTATTTACCTACAATATCAGGTCTGCGAACAAAAAGTGGCTGCATATATAAGCAGTTATTTAAAAGAATTAGTAAAAGATCATGTCAGATGTGCCGTTTATCAAATACCGACTGACAAATTTGACAATGTGGGCATAATTTTGCAAAAAAATAGCCCCTATACGGAGATAATCAATGAATAGTAAGTGTTGGTACAAAAAAAGTTATTTTAAGTATGGTATTAAATGATAAAATTGACGGTATAAAATTATTGTTTCAGCATCCATAAACTCAGAAATTTTGGATTAATAAATCATTTAGAACAGTCCTATCTTAAAACTTTTTTAAATAATAAACTTCGACGAAGAGAAACTTTTACAAAAATAGGACTTTCAATTGTTGCATTTCCATTTGGGATTGCAGCAAGTGGTTTCATTATAAGTTTAATAATTCTCAGTCTTGAAATAAAATATTCATATTTTCAAAATTCGCACATTTCCCGGCTTCTCGTTTGGCGCTTATATCAGTTTCGAAAATTTATTCTTAATGATAAGACACCAATGTTTAGGAAAGTTACCAAAACGAGATAGTTAAAGGAATTTAAAAATATTATATGAAACTGTAAGAATTATTATAGTGGTATTGTAAAAATTATAGTGATCATAGTTTTCATAGTTCCACAATTTTCATCCATTTTTTTAATTGCTATATGCTATTAATTTCTAAAAAAAAACTCAATTTGCAAAATTATATTAATACTAAAAATTATAAAATTGTAAAAGCAAACTAGGAGTTTAAAAATGGTTAGTTAAAAGTCTGTAAAAATGATAGTATTAAAAAACTGTAAAAGTGATTGTAAGGACTGTAAAAATAAATAATAATTATAAAAAGCAACAATAGAAAGAGTTATGTTAAAAAATACTTGTAAATAATTAATAGAAATAATCACTGAGAAAAAAGTTTTCTTGGTTTAATGCAAAAATGCATTGGATCTAATCTACTTTATTCTTAGATTCGGACCTAGAATATGTATTCTTGAATCAAAACGAATCGAAAATATTCTTGAAACAAGAATAAGTTGTAAGTATATTTTTATTCTTGTTTCAGGAATTCTTTTCTCTCAGTGATGATATCCGAAAAAGAAAATCGAGAGAAAAAAATAAATAAAAATTTTAAGCTAAATACATGATTTTACAGTAAATCGAGCAGCAAATAGAATATTTCAAGAATCGTAAAAAAGTAGTCCACCTATGAATATTGAAAGCGAAAAAAATAAACCACTGATTTTATCACAAACGCTGACCTGTCCAATTAAAAATAAGTTTATCTACAGAGAAACATACAATGTCAAGAAGACATTTAAACTATCTCTTTTGTCTTCATTAGCAGATAATAATCTATACAAACGATCTACTTCAATATTGTGAAAATGCTTTATTACCTGTTATAACCATGTTAAAAATTTGCCACGTTTAACCCTTTATTTAATTACGATACATGAAAAAAATACTATAGAATTTTTATTGAATTTTTCTACCATTGTAAATTTTTGCTTTTCATATTTTTAATTCTGCGTCAAAAGTATGAATTTAGTACGAAAATTTTCACTTTTAAAAAAGCGTTCGATAGGTCTTTAGTAAATAATGAATGAGATCACAAACGGTGAACCTGCGATTTGGATAAATATTCCAGGTTTTGTGTTAAAGGACTACTATGTGTTATTTGGTTTATTTCACGTATTCTCTATCATTAAGAGGATGTAGTCAGACTTGTAGTCAGATTAAATAAAACAACATATTAAATAAAAATATTTAATAAAAAAAACTAGTCAAAAAACAAATTTGATAAAAATACAAAAATTCAGTAAAAAAAAGCTGCTGAAAAACCAAAAATCATGTAAAGATACAAATTAAAAAAAAAACATCAAAGAAACAAATTTAACAAAAAATAATTAGAAAAAAAATTTAAAATATTTGAATACAAAATTAAATGTAAAAGATAATTAACATGAATATTGTGAATTTATTGTATTATTATGGATTAACGATATCGATACAAGTTGTAGGAGAGAAATCAAAATTAGGCAAAGAGTATGCTGAATTAATTTCTTCTATTCATAGTGTTTATGGTACATCATCTGTGCTCATTATTCACAATGATGAGTTTGAAAGTAAGTTTTTTAACATTTGAAAATTTAATTAATAATAATAATTACCTTTTTTAAATTAACAGAGTGAACTTTTCAAGTAGATAATTCAAGAAAAATTCTTTTTCTGTTTTGAAGAATTTTTTTAACATTCATAAAACTTCTAGATTTTGTAGCTCTTGGGCCGATTTTCGAAACAGTTTATTGGCTATCAATTGAAGGTATTCCTGCTCTAACAGCAAGAATAACACAATTATCAGAAGTGGAGTCCTATTATGCAGGATTTGTTAAAAGAGAACTGTACGTTATTTTCATAAGACAATATGAAACTGTGAAAGAATTTGAGAGAATAATGGAACGCGATTTTATGTCAGGACCTGTATGGTTAATTATATTCCGGCCTATAAGTGGAAAACGTCTTTTAATTGATTATTGTCTGAACCCTCAGGGAAATCCATTTAACGTGGCCTTCAACACAGAAATGTTGATTAAATGCTACGATGATCCAATTTTAAAAGAATGGTACTCAGTTCACAGAAATCAAACATCAGTTTTCGACGTAGCTACTTGGGACCCCGAAGATGGCTTAGAATTGCTCTCTAATAAATCTCTTTATCTCAGAAGAAATAACATTGGCGGTATTACTTTGCAAGTGATTACTGTAGATGTAAGTATAAATTGTAATGTTGCAAAATTATAATTCATTTGTCAAGTTATTAAAAATAATTACTCGTAATTAATAAATAAAACATTAAACATATAAGCCTTCTTTCCAAAATTTGATTTTGAATCCAAATTTTAAAATTCAATAACAACAATCAAAGAAACATTTTTAACTGATTTTTTAAAATTTGATTTCAAAATGCAATTTTTGATTAAAAATTGTTACAGTATTTAATTGCGAGAGTTTGAATTTAAAATGTACAGGGATCACCTTTGGTTGAGGATCAATTTGGAAAATTAGGAGGTTTCTTTGGTAAAATAATAGAGGAAGTTTCACGTTCGATGAATTTTAAAATAAAACGGGTTAAGAAAGATGCAATTTATGGAAATTGGAACGAAACTACAAAAGAGTGGACTGGAATTATGAAAGAGTTGTATATGAAGAATGTGGATTTTGCAGTTGCGGATATGGTTATGTCTGAAAGAAGATCAAAAATTGCAGATTTCACCATACCGTTAATAACATCTCGAGCGATTCTTTGCTATAAAGAGCCTAATACAACAAGTATTCAACAGTTGGGCTATTTTAAAGTAATTAAATTAATTTCATGTATAGTCTTTAAAATACAATGATTAAATTTGTTTTTCAATTAATCATGAATTTTTTTCCATGTATTATTCGTTTTAATTATTTATTATCATTTAATAATTTATTATTATTTAATTTTTTTATTATTTAATTTTTTATTATTTAATTTTTTTATTATTTAATTATTTACCTATATATTACATTTAAGTATAAATGTATGTATGTACTTTTACATTAAAAACATGTATAAATGTAATTTTTACATTAAAAACATGTATAAATGTAATTTTTACATTTAAACTGCAAAAAAATATTAAATAAAATTTAAATTGGACTTTTAAAATTATTTCATATTCGTAATTAAATTATTTACAACTTTTTCTAAATTCCAGACTTTCAGTAATCAAATTTGGAGTATATTACTGGTAGTTATAGTCACAGCGTCAATTTGTTTAACAACAGCAAAATTAAAATTAAAACGTTTTAAAAAACCGAGAATTTTATTCAGTGAAAATTATTTGAGCATTTGGAGAATTTTTTGTCAACAGGGATTACTGGGTAAGCATATTTAAATCAATAATAATAATAGAAAAAAAAAATAATAATAAATGTAAATAAATTATAATAAAAAGTTCAATAAAATATGCATAATTTTAAATAATAAAGGAAATTGAAGATAAATCATTTTGAATAATAAAGATAAATACTAATTAAATAGGAATAATAAAAGAAATTCAATAAACAAAATAATTAAATAAATTAATAAACAAACAAATCAGATAAGTAAATTAATTACACAAATAAAATAATAAATATAAAATTTCAGAAATTCCGAAAGCGATGTCGTTACGATTGATTTATTTTTCAATTTTTATAACAGCATTATTAATATCGTCAGTTTATTCTGCTACGTTAATTAGTTATTTAACAGTACCGTCGATTATTTTACCATTCACGAGCTTGGAAGGTTTTGTAAAAGATGGTACCTACAAATTAATTGTTTTAAAACAAAGTGTGCATTATGATATGTTTCAAGTGAGGAAATATTTTTCTAATTTAAATCTAAATTATTATTATTAGTAAATTTAGATTAAAATTTATACTGCATTTAATTTATATTTTTTAATAGGATTCGGAAGATCAGTTATTAAAGAGCATGAGAAAGTTGATGAAAAATGAGAATGAATTACCTGAAACCGAAATGGAGGCTTTATTAAAGGTAATTTATTTCATTAGACAATTTAGTTCAATTTTGATTTAATTACATGTAACTATTATTAATTAATAAGATAAATAATTGACAATTAATAAGATAAATAATTGACAATTAATAAATAAAATAAGACAAATAAAAATGTCACTCTCGTACAAATTAATGTTTAGAGAATAAGCTTATTGTTAAAAAAAGCTCCACAGATGAGAAAATATAATATAAATAAGAGAAAAAATAAAATAAATTTAAAGGGAAAAATACAATTAATTGTTAATTAACATAAAAATGTTTACTTTAATAATTATATGCAATACTTTCATAATTAAATGTATAGGTATGTAATAGCAAAACTGCATTTTATTCAACCGAAGAAACGATCATTTTTCAAAAACTTCCTCAAAATTGCAAATTAGTTGTAATTCAAACAGGAAATATTAATTGTTTATCAATGCCGATGATTAAAAGAAGCCAATATACAGGAGTAATTAATTTTCAGTAAGTAGAAAAAAAAATTATATGCGGTATTTTATAATATAAAAACGTAATAATCAAAATATTTGTACAATTATAATATTATTAATAATAATAGATATAATTATCAAAATTATTTTCAGTCTCGGAAGATTTTTAGATACTGGAATGATACAGCATTTTAAATATAAAAAAACTCAGAACATTAATACAAACTTTAAAAAAAAATATAATGTTGTTACCGTCTCGAGTATTGCGCCTATTTTAAAGATTGTTCTAATTGGTGTTATTTCTAGCGTTTTTATATTTATTGCAGAATTAATGTACTTTCATACAAGAAAAACATATAATTTGTAAATGAAATTTATCAATAATTATTATAATAAAGTATTTATAATAATATATAATTAACAATTAAAACTAACCTTGTTTTTATGTCGATGTTTATTGTTTTTGAGTCCCACTTCAAGCGTTTGTTGAAAATTTGTTAATGAATATGAAGATTTCATTTCTAAAGTTGATTATATCAGTTTTCATTTGCATTTCACTATCAATTCACATTTTTATAATTATATTTGCATATATTTTTTTGACAAAATGTTTGTTTCGTTCGAATTGCTTTTTGCAACCTAACCTAGCTTCGAGATGACAAAATATTTTAATACATTTTAGAAGTAATAAAGAATGTCATATGTTTAATTTTTACGAAGCAATTAAAGCCAAACATTATTTAACCTTTGTGCGTGTTTTTGTTGTTAATTTCGATTGAGATAATAAGAAAAACTAATAATATTTCACAATTTTTTGGCGGTTTTAACACTTTTGTTGACAAAATTATTCTAAACGAAAATTTTAAATTTCTACTGCCGTTTCAGATGGCGCAAGTGTCGCACCGGAAATGACGAACTAGAATAAAAAACAAAATATAAATTTTATTTTCTATTTCAATCATTTAAATTGATTTTATTGACTTTATTTAAAACTTTTATTATTTTTATAAATTTCTAATTGATCTGTTATTTTAATTTCTTTATGAATAATTGTTACAAAGAAGTGAAAGAATAATACTAAAGATAACCTCAAAAGCAGGTGCAAACAAAAAGAAGTAAAATAATGCAAAATTAAAGAAAATTCGACGCTCTGTTAATTGCGTTGAATACATAAATCGTATACAAGTAATTTTAGTCACTTATTTCGATTTAATCAGCCCAAATATCCTAATTATTGACCATTAACAGCCGTTTCTAAAATTTGTGTTACAACTAGTCAAATTTAAAACCTTAATTGGCTATTCTTCCACCAGGTGGCGCTGAGGATGAACCGGAAGTGACTCCTTTCCGCGCTAAATTTAAAACTTGTTTCATATCATGTACTTATAAACTTAAATTATTTGTTAATTAATTCAATGTGAATTATTTATACAATACTTTTTGTTATTTTAGAATTTAGTTTTCAATAAAATACTCAATTTACAAGCTTTAAAGATAGAAAACTAGAAATATTCAAGAGTTATTTAGTAATCTGACAGCGCAAGCAGACGACATCATAAAAGTTGTTTTATTGGTCAATCAATCAGCCCACGTGTTCATTTCCACCAATGAGAGACGTTTTCTCTCACGAATGCGCAATTAAGGTTATAAAAAACACGTGGTTTTATTCTTCTAAACTGTTTTTACTGTTTGCAATGCAAATAAAGTCATTTTTTACAATTTTATTTTAACAAAAACAAAATGAGTGGGAATTTATTAAAAGAAGCGTAAGTTATTCCATCACTATGTTAAAATTTCACATTTTTTACCCATAAATAGTGACAAAACTAATTTTTATATTTTGGAGGTTATATTTTATATAAATTTACTTTTAGTTTTGATGTTGAATCTCAGCATGGAGCTTTTTATACAGGAGGCAATATTGTGGTACGTTTTTTAAATTACAATTTTAAATGGTTTGTGAAATAAGTGGAAAGTTAGAAAGTATACAACCGTTAAATTGTCTAAACAATGTTTGTTTTGTACATTTTGTTCTATAGCAAATTATAACACAATTGTAACAAATAATAAACATAATTTTAATTTAAAAATTGTTTTCGCACACTCAATGTACAATCTAATTAGAAATTCAATAATTATCAAAAAGGCGAAGTACATAAATGGATTCAAGTGTGTATATCTTGCTGTCATAAAATACTTTAATAAAATTACGTATATTTATTTTATATAGAAACATTTCAAAGTCATTTCTAAAACTGTAAATTAACTTTTTCAGTGGAGTAAGGATGGCGAACATTTATTTTGCCAAAATAAGGATCAGGTTTCCGTAGTATTAGTGAATAAAGGTCTAATTAAATCAGTGATTGGAAAGACTGAAAATGAGGATGAAGAGGACCCAATAAACTGTTTTGCACTTAGCAAAGATAATCTTTCATTAGTTACACAGCACAAAAGTGGATTATTCAAATTATGGGACTGGGAAGGTGACTATCAGTAAAAATTCTTACCTACGTTCAATAAATTATTTTTAAACACTTAAACTGAATTAATTCATTTATTACAGAGCCAAAATTGATAAGGATGTGGAAATCTATTCATCAAGGGCCAGTTGCTCAAATAGCATTTTTCGAAGGAGATTCTATTATGGCATCCGGAGGAACAGACAGCAGTATTAGACTTTGGAATTTACAACATCATTCTTGTACCCATAATTTAAAAGGCCTTCAAGGAGTAGTTAGGTACTTGATTAAAGATTTTTTAAAATTTTTAATTGAAGTTATATTCAGGCCTGGTTGTATTACTAAAATCATTAAACATTTAATATAGTAAAATATTTTAATAATTCATTTTATTAATAAAATATTCTATTCTAAAATTTAAAGAACTTTTTAATCTTTGATCTTAGCGTTTTAGAATTTCATCCAGATTCGAAAAAAGAACTTCTTTTTGGCGCTGGAGACGATACGAAAATTCACGTGTGGGACATAAAAACTGGTCAGGAAAAATTCGTATTAAATGGTCATTTCAGTAAAGTCACTTCCCTTTCTTTTCACGAAGATGGAATCCACATGCTCAGGTTATAAGAAACTTTAACTCTGATTTTGATTCTTTCAAATTCTGTGATTGATATTTCTATTTCTGTTGTTATTTCTTTTGTTTCTATTCCTATTATTTTTGTTTTATTTGCATTCTACGTCTGTTATTATTTCTTGAAGAAATAATAACATTAGTCAATTAAGAATTTATTTTAATTAAATTCTATTTAATTCTAATTAAATAAAACGTATATTCATAGTTCTGGACGAGACAAAGTAATAATATTGTGGAATTTATCCAAAGGAGCTTCGATAAAAGTTTTACCAGTTTATGAAGGAATTGAAGGAGCTTTCATAATTCCATCCGAAGCTGCTTTGCCAGTGAAAAATAAAAAATCTGAAATCTACGCTGCTTGCGCTGGTGAAAAAGGTAACTATAATAAAGAACCAATAGACTTAACAATTTTTATTTGCTGTTTTGTGTAACGAGGAACCTTTCAAGAGACGTATTTAACCATTTTTAAATAAAAAATTTAAAAAAAAATTGCAGGATCTATTAAAATATGGAGAATGAATTCAGGACGTGAAGTTTATGCACAAACGAATTCTCTTGTTCCTCCTGCAAAAGAAAGTGGAGGTCTTTCCATTACGCACTTATTATATAATTCAAATTGCAATAGCGTGGCTGTTGTATCTGCTGATCACAATATTATAATCCATTCCGTTGAAACTTTTGATTGTACGAAACAGGTAATGTTAATGTACAAAAATTAACAGCTACTAAAAATTAACAATAAGCATTAACAATAAAAATTAAGAGCTATTAAAAAATAACATCGACTGTACTTTGCATTCCTTAATTTTTAATAGCTGTTAATTTTTATTGTATTTAAACTGCAAAGGATTTTTATCCATATTTCTTTAAATAAAACCAAAGCTCCTATTATACATTTTATTATCAATTATTAATTTTATTATACATTTTTCTAAAAGATTTTAAAGAGTTTTAGGATTGATATAAAAAATATTTCATACTTTAGGAACACTTTTTTCGTATTTTAGGAGTATTGAAAAATATTTTAAGATTTTAATAAAGCTGGTTGTAATTTTTAAATATTTTTTTTTGTGCAGTTAGTAGGGTACAGTGCAGAAATTTTGGATCTCGCTTACGTTGGTGAAGGAGACACTCATTTGGCAGTTGCATCAAATAGTTGTGATATAAAATTCTACGAATTAGAAACAATGAACTGTCAATTGCTTGGTGGCCACACGGATTTCGTGATGTCTTTAAGTACCACACCCAGTAATCGTAACCTTTTCGCCTCATCTGGCAAGGTGGGAAAAATACTTATCTTTTAAATGCTCATAACAAATTCGGAATGAGTACCATTGACTTAATTTTGTTTTCATTTGTATTTGTAAAAATGTAATTTAATTTGATTCAATTTAATTCGATTTACTTCAATGTGATTCAATTGAATTCGATTCACTTCAATTTGTTTCAATTGAATTCAATTCACTTCAATTTGATTTAATTGAATTCGATTCACTTCAATTTGTATTGAATTCGATTCACTTCAATTTTATTTTCCGTGATTTAATTTTTAGTTTATTTATTTAACAAACTAGCGAAGGCCTTTTATTTTGTTAATTTGATTTAACTCTTTTTTCGTATTTAATTTTAGGACAACAGTGTCAGATTGTGGCTGCTAGACAAAGAATCTTTCAAAGTTTCTTGTATTGGGGTAGGAACAAGGCACACAGAATCTGTAGCTTCCGTTTGCCTTTCTCAATTATCGACAAAGTTTTTCGCTTCCGTAAGTAAGGATTATTGCCTGAAAATGTGGGATATTCCTGAAAAACTTGTGAGCGGTGCAGATCCTACAACACTTAATGCAACTTATTCAGTAAAAGCACATGATTCAGACATCAACTGTGTAATCGTTTCTCCGAATGATAAATTCATTGCAACTGGCGCTTTAGATAAAACTGCTAAGGTATTTGATACTAAAAATATCTTTTTTATTTTCGTGTGTGATTCTTTGGAATTTTTATTTTAGTTTCGTGTTACTTAAGGAAGTATTTTTTATTCGGTTCTAATTAAGGTTTTAATTCGATTCTAATTAACGTCTGTATTCGGTTTTAATTAACGTCTGTATTTGGTTCTAATTAACGTCTGTATTCGGTTCTAATTAACGTCTGTATTCGGTTCTAATTAACGTCTGTATTCTGTTCTAATTAACGTCTGTATTCGGTTCTAATTAATGTCTGTATTCGGTTCTAATTAACGTTTCAATTTAGATCTAATTAAAGTTTGTATGCGGTTCTAATTAACGCCTGTATTCGGTTCTAATTAACGTTTCAATTTAGATCTAATTAAAGTTTGTATACGGTTATAACTTTTTTATTTTCAGCTCTGGGACGCGAATAATTTACAATTACTAGGAGTGTTTCGTGGACATCGAAGAAGTGTTTGGTGCGTTCGTTTTTCTCCTATTGATCAGGTCCTTTTAACTTCCTCTGCAGACTGCACATTAAAAATCTGGTCATTAACTGAACTGAATTGTCTTAAGGTAATTTCTTCAATTTTAATTAAGAGTAATTATAATTTAATTTGGAATTTTCTTCAGTTATTTTGGCTGAAGGGGTTGAATGACAATTTAATAAACCGAAAATATGCTTTTTAAAAATTGTTACAAGTATATTTAGAGAGAATAATAGAAACATGCTCAATGAAACGTTAATATAATAAATAATACAATAGTACAATAATTAATACGAGAATTAATTATTAATATGAGAATTAATTATTAATATACGATAATTAATTATTAATACGATAATTAATTAATAATACGAGAATTAATTAATATTTTATAATGTTAATACAATAATAATATTTAATACAATAATACAATTTCTAATTTAAATTATAAAATTACAGACTTTTGAAGGTCACGAGGCTTCTGTAATTAGAGCGGAATTTTTATCTCGAGGAATGCAAATAATCACATCTTCTGGAGATGGTTTAGTTAAATTGTGGAGTGTAAAAACTTCCGAATGTGTTTCTACTTTAGAAAAACACGAATCTGCAGTGTGGGCACTCAAAGGTAAAATTTATTACTCAATGAAACTCAATCAAAAAATTCTCTAAAACCCAAAAAGCGATTTCGATTTATTCTCACCATAAAATCGAAACTAAAATTTATTCCTAACTGAACAATTAACAATAACAAGAAAAGTAACCATTTGTTTTGCAAAATAGTGAATACCATCGAGACGCATTTGGTTAGTGGAGGAAGCGATTCAATGTTAATTATTTGGCGCGATGTTACTCAGGAGAAAAAAGAGAAATTACTTGCCGAAAAGGAACAATTGATTCTTGAAGAACAGAAATTAGCAAACTTGCTTAAAACGAATCAATTAACGAAAGCTTTAAATCTTTCTTTGAAATTGGACAAACCTTTCCAAACTTTGAAGATAGTAGAAGGTAATGCAATTTAATTTCAATCAACGTTTCATACACTTTTATTGAAAATTTTTAAATAACATTGCTTTCTTGTAGAGGAACTTTTGTTTTTATATGTATTTAATTTTTTAGCCATTGTTTTTAGCCTTTTTATATATTTAATTTTTTATTTACTTTCTTTTATTGTTATAATTTTAAATCGCCTTGAAAGTTGCATGAAAATAGTTCACATATTAGTTTTGATAGTAATCTCTTGAAATGGAATTTTTGTGATAGAGTGTTCTAAAACAATATTTATCTTAATTTCCAAACACTCTAAAAATATGAATAAATTATTACTTTTGTTTATGAACCAAAAGATTCTACGTCACAGGCAATTACGCGCAATACATCATAAAAATAATTCATGATGATATTGAGTAACTTGGTTTAAATGTTAATTTCTCGAAATGGTGATTACTTTTTAAGACTTTATTGTTTTTACAGGAATTATTAAGAAGAATGAAGATAGCTTGGTTAATACTATTCGAGAATTGAAGCCACTTCGTCAAGAAGCTTTACTTAAATGTGCAACTGTTTGGAATACGAACAGTCGAAATTCGCAAGCAGCTCAGGTAACAACACAAAATACTACAAATAAACAAACAAACAAAAAATCTATCTATAAATCTGTCTAAAAACAAACAAAATCTACAAATCTACGAATTGTAAAAAACAATAATAACAAAATGAAAAATTAAAGAATTTCGAAACCTTACAGAAATGTTAAGAAATTTATTTTTTATTTTATTCATCAGTTATTTTTCTTATCAAATGATTTACAATTGTATTTATTGACCAAAATTATTTAACTTTCATTTTGTATTAATTTGCACCAAGCTTTAGAGATTACTGAGTTACTAAAAATATTCCTAAGTAACTAAAAATCGTGTTCATTAATTGATAAGATTTTTGTGTTTTTATTTTCAGTTGGTGATAAACGCATTGCTAAATGAAATCGGAAGCGAAAGTTTACAATCGGTTGGTTTTAATTCTTCACTGGAGGCGTTAATTCCTTATACAGAACGTCATTTTAAGAGATTGACTAACTTATTTCAAGATCTTCATCTTCTCAATTATACTTTACGACGCATGAAACCTCACATAACGCCAATGGATACTGACTGATTGAGAAAAGAGCTTTAAATAGGAAATAAATTTTTAATTTTTTAAGAATAGATCAACATCTTGACATCCTTGAAAACCCCTTTGCTACAAAAATCATAACACATTTAATACAAATATTCTGACGTCTATTTGCCAAATATTAAGCACTCCACAAAACCATTAGAAGAAGCAACAGAAAATCAACAGCGTCTGATTCACGAAATTATCTTTAATCTTTGGCAAACATTGCTTACTTCTTTAAGCTCAGTTTTGTCTTTTTTAATTGCACGGAATAAAAAGACGAAAAGTTTTATTTTAGAATTTAGTCAATGATAAGAAATAGAGATTTACAAATATTGCAGAAAGTAAAATTTGAATTGTTGATATCGTAAACAGAGTTTGCTACCTCAACCTAATTCTTATAAAAGCGTTATTCTTGTAATGAGTAAACGAGTGTCAATGGTGGGAACAACGTCCGCAGACCGTCTGTAAGCAAATTACCTTTATAAGAATTTTCCGGATCAGTTACAGTTAGTAGGTAGATCAGTTCACTGCCAAGGAAGCTTAGGATGACTCTGGGAGGAAGAGTTCTTTTTTTGTCAAGCTTCTTCCTTATATTTCAAATTTCCACCGGCTCCCACAGCTTGAATTCGTAAGTCTTTAACTACTTTTACCCTTTTCAAAATGTTTTGTGCACTATCTATTCAAAACATTTTAGTATCTCAACTTTAAAAAATTAGAATTTCTATTTACATAAAATCGTAATATAGTTTATTCTTCCTATTTGCAAAAAAATGCTTTATTCATGTACTTTAGTCAATTATGAAATTTAAAATCATCGATTGAAATTTTTTATTACATTTTTATACATAATTTTATATTTTACGCATTATATTTATAAATTTTATTTACACATTCTAAATATATTTTATTATTTTAATTTTTTGGAGTTTAGCTTTATTATATTTATTATATTCTATACTTTTTATTTTATTTTATTTTGTACATTTTGGGGCCCCTGCATTTTGTAGTCTTTTTGTACATTTTATTTAGACATTTTTTAAATATGTTGTCTAGAGTATTTTTTTTTTATTAACAAATTTCAGTTCACATTTCGATTTTCTTTTTTAATTCATTTTCTGTAATTCATTTTCTGTAATTCATTTTATTCATTTTTTGTAATTTATTTTAGAATTACAGTACACTTATTTCAAGAACAATCTTTTGTAATGTAAATTTTTTATGCAAATTTTAGATACACGCGTTACTGTAAAGATCAGTTTAAATTATATATCTTGAACTTTTTAATATTTTGTAATTAAAAAAATAGTGTGAAAATATTGAGATCGAGTTTTTGAAGAATTGTCTTGGTAGATATATTAATATTAACATATTACGTATAAATAAATTATATTTATAAATAAATTATACACATAAATAAATTATACAAATAAATTATACATATAAATAAATTATACATATAAATAAAATATATGCATAAATAAATTAGATATGTAAATAAAATATATACATAAATAAATTATATATACACATAAACAAATTGTAAATATATTAAAATTAATATTACATTCATATTTTAAAATTATCAAGGAATCTGAAACAATATGTTGTGTGAATTTTATTGTAAAATCAACGCAAATTTAATAATAATGAGATTTAATTTTTCTCGTGGTATTAATTTTTATAACTATCAAAAGTGACGTCACTCTTTGAAAAATAGTGTGGTATATTAAGAGTGACAGTAAATTCTACTAACATTTGATAAAAGATGTGGTTATAAATACTGGAATGCCGACAGCTACCGAATGATAAATTAAAGACTTGAAATTATACTTATTGGTAGAAAGAAATTTTTTCTACTTAACTTTCTTGATCTCTTATTTTCGTTTCGACTCTGTCTTTCAATTGTAGAAACACTTGGAAATTAATAGAGCATAACTTTCAACCTTCAAACAATCTTGTAAAAACGTTTTGACAACTCTCCTTGTCTGTCGATTTCTTAAAAAAAGGATTTCTAATTTTTCACCTTATTTGGACAGCAAATTTTTGCTTTTGTCTTTTTTAGACATCTTTCCTAATAAGGGATTCTTTTTGCATTTTTCGTAATTTCACAACTTCTTGGTAAAAATAAGAAAGAAAGTTAAATGGAATTGATTCTTATCTAAAGACTTTTTGTCTGATAAAAATTTATTTTCAATCATGTGAGAAAAAAGTTTTCTTTGAGGAACATTAATTGGTTTAAAGGTGTTTAAAGAAACATTTCGAGTTGTTTCTTAAAGGAAGTATAAGATATTATAAAAGAGTCCTTCATTGGGAAATTTAATTTTTTTTAATTAAGTAATTAGCTGATTTGAAAAATTATTAAGTTCTCCTTGAAATCGATCGTTTAGGTTTCCCAGTAAAACGTCACCGCAAGTGTTTATCTGAAATTGAAATATTCTTTTTGATTAAGTATTCTTTTATTCAAATTTTCTGACAATAAAGTTTTTAACAAGAGTTTAGGTCGGCATGGTAGGGCAAACAAAAAGAAGTCGAGAAAAGTATTTATTTGACACAAACATATCTGACGACATTATAGTTAGGCTTGATAAGTTGTATAAATAGTACAATATTTTATCCTATAAATTTAAGGAAGAGATAAAGTCTTTGAAATTTATTGAGGCACTGTTAGCTTTTCAGGGTCTCGTGCAAGATGTGTGTCCTGTAAAGTTTAATTGTTAACAAAAAAATATTGCATCACGTCCTTATAATGACTTGCTAAAGATTCATTTAATTGATATATAAAAAGCTTTCTATTTTTCAGCGAAAAAATGCCATGTTTAATTCAATATTTCCGTATTGGTAAGAAGAGAAAATAAATTGAAAGGAGTTTTATTTTTAATACTAATTGAAACGTTGAAATTATGACAGTTTTATAATTTGCATAATAATCTCTTATAAATATTAAAAGTTTGTAGAAGGTAGAGTTCATTATTATTAATGATATTTAACTTCAAAATAATATGCAAATGTGTCAGTTGAGTTATTAAAAAGAAGTTATAAATTTGAAATAATAGTCTTGCAATCTATTTTATGCTTTTTTACTGTACTTTGTAATTAAACAAAGCAATATTGTTTCAAGAAAATAAACGCCAAGAATATTAATTCAATGTTTTCAAAATGCAAATACACTTTTTCTTGAATTTATTCAGACAAGTGATAAACGAAAGGGAAATGCAACTTTGAGAAAAATAATCATCTCGTGATCTTTAAAACAATAAACTCGTGATTCATGGTCGATAAGCACTTTTCCTGGAGCATTAAAAATTAAAATGCAGCGGTATTGCACTTTGAATTTATGTACCTACAAAATTAAGAAAAAGCAAAATTACATGGATTTTTGTTTCAATAAAATACTGATGAGAATTCTTTTTTATTTTCTTTTCGAAAATAGAATCTCATTTTAAAACAAACATCAATACCAACAAAAACAGAACTTCTTCGATGAGCAAGCAATACTTGATTGGAAATCATTTAAAGAAGTTATAAACAGTTATCGATCGTGAAAAAAGTGATTAAAGTATTTTATCTTACAGAGCAGAAACTTGCAAAGCATTAAACGTGTCGGCAACAATAACACAAACCGAATTGCTTCAAGAATTAACAAGTGATTGCCGATATGATAAATTGACGAGGCCACCAGGTGAAGTTTCTCCATCTGATCCAGTTAAAGTTTTATGCAGAGCTTACATTTACACCATTAAATCCAATATGGTTAAAAATTTGGTAATTATTTCAAGAAAATTACATTTTTATAATTTACAAAATATTCGTATTCTTTATTCTAATTGTTTCGTAAATTGCATTGTTTGCTTATTACAAATATTATTAATTACAAATATTATTTATTACAAATATTATTCATTACAATTATTATTCATTACAAATATTCATTAAAAATACTATTCATTACAAATATTATTCATTACAAATATTATTCATTACAAATATTATATGTTATAAATGCAATAATTTATTATAATTAAAATTATTTTAGTATTAAAACTATTTCAGCAATTACCAATTTTTAATTTAAAATTTCAGGAATTTGATGTACACATGATGCTCCAGTTTCGCTATTTGGATAAAAGATTGAGTTTTGAAGACATTGCACCCTATCAAAATCAAATTTTTGGAGGAAAATCGGCACACGATTTAATATGGACCCCATCAGTTTATGTTGCGAATGAAAGAAGTTCTGCAATTATGGGCAGTGGTGTTAAAGATCTTCTGATATCGATAGATCCTTCGGGAATGGTTATATTGAACACAAGGTGAGAATTTTGCAAAGAATATAAAAATTCTCCACAAATGAAATATCACACTTTTTACTCTTGGGGATTGTTTCTTATTTCTGCAATTTTTAATCTGATAAACTTACGATTCTGTTATGTTTGTTAAATATTACCTAATAAATAACATTAATTTTATCCTTCTGATAAGAAATTATAATTACATTTTGTGCTTTTTAAAAATATCTTGTGGGAAAATTTTTTATTGTCATGCACTTTTTATGTGTAGGAAATATATACAACAATAGTTAATTGCAACAATAGTTAATGCAATAAATTACAAAATTTATTACTACTTCACGTTTCTTGAACGGAAGTTGTATCACAAAATTATTTTAAAAATTTGTTAGAAATTGAAAAATTATAATTGAGTTGAAAAGACTTGTAATTCAGGACACGATTTATAATCGAGAACGAGATTTACAATTGAGAAGAATTACAATTAAGAGCAAAAATTAGAATTTAATTTTATTTGAAATGCGAGGAATTTTTGTCTAAAAATGTTGTTTATTTTTTTAGGCTAGAAGCGATTCTAAACTGCGCTCTTCGTTTGGAAAAATTCCCTTTTGATATTCAAGAATGTCCATTAGTTTTTGAAAGCTGTACGTTAAAAATTCATTCAAAATCTTTGTACAATTTTAATCTACAATTTATATAATCTGTGCGCTTATAAAATATACGAATCTCAAGATTTATTTTTTACCTCATTTTGCAGGGACAAATAATGTCCAAGATATGATAATTGATTGGGACGAAAATCCAATCATTCTTGCTGATGAATTGCATTTAACTGAATATAAACTTGTGGATAAATGGGTTAATAGATCAAAAGTTTCTTACACCGCGGCTGAACAACATTATGGGCATTTTGGTATGCTAATTTTTATTGTTAGCTATTATTCAAATTTTTTAATCAATTTTTGTTCTTTTTTTTCTTTTCTAATATTTCTATTTTTCAATATTTTTATTATATAATATTTTTATTATTTAATATTTTTATTATATAATATTTTTATTACATAATATTTTTATTATATAATATTTATATTATTCTCTAATATTCCTATTACTTTCTGATATTTTTATGATTTTCTAATATTCTCATTACTTTCTAAAATTTGTATTATTTTTCATTATTCTTAGTTTTCATTTATTTTCAAAAATTTACTGTTGTAAGTTTATTTTATTTCATTATGCATTGCTATTACTATTTTATTAACTTAATTTACATTTATTTACATTTATTTCTTGAGATTTATTTTTTTACATTTATGTATGCTTTATGAAATTTTTTCTTATTTGTATTTTTCTTTTGTTTCTATTCTTCCTATTTGTTTTTTAAAGTTCATTTTTCTATATTTTTATTTAAAAAAAATTAATCGTACCATTTTCTTGTCAAATTTCAGCTGGAAATTTCAGTACGATTCGAATAACTTTCAAACTGGCTCGAGAAATGGGATTTTTCATGATGGATTACTACATACCATCAATTTTAATTGTTGTCATTTCTTGGGTTTCATTTTGGTTACACATGGATGCAAGTCCTCCAAGAATTGTTTTAGGTAAACAAATTTTTAAAAAATCATTTATTAGGATTATTTTATCATAAACAAACCCTCTAAAAATTGTATTTTTAATAATAGAGAAATTAATTATTTTAATAATTAATTTAGTAATTATTACCACCATCGTTATAATTGTAATCACAATCGTTTTTTTTTAATTTTAGGAACAAACACCATTTTGGCTTTTATGACTCTTGCGTCCAAAGTTGAGAATTCTTTGCCGAAAGTGTCTTACATTAAAGCAAGTGAAGTTTGGTTTTTGGGATGTACAATATTTTTATTCGCTGCAATGGTGGAATTCGCCTTTGTCAATACAATTTATAGAAGAAAGTAAGTATTTTCATTTATGAGAAAAGGAAAATCTTGAATTTAAAAACATTGTTTTTGGTGATTCATGTATTAGATTAACGTTTGCGAAACATTCTCTCAGGAAAAACGTGCCACTGAAAAAAGTAAACAGCAAGTACATTCTTAAGTCAACATTAACGCCTAGATTAGCGAGAAAACAATTCCAAAAAAATACAACTGGTTTGGAAAGATCCAGATCTTGGTCTTCATTAGACAATGATACTTTTGGCGAACATGATTACACGAGTACCAATTATCTCACTGTACACGTAAGTTTCAAATTTATTTTTAAATCATTACAAACAAAAATTACTTGGTCCAAAAATGTATCTTCAAATGTATCAAAAAAATAGTTCAAAAATGTATCTTAATATCATTCAAATTCAAATTATTTTAAATATTTCTTCAGATTATTCAAATGACAAAAAATCAATCAAATGTTTATCTACAAATCATTTAAATTCATCATTTAGTCGACTAATAATTTTTAGCTCGTATCTATTGTTGCTTTCTAATTCAATTTCATTCTTAATTTTAAAGTTGACTGAAATGTTTTGTAATTTTATTTTATTAATTTTGCTACTTTATAATTTGTCTTTTATTTTTTTTATTTTTTATCTTTATGTTTAATTCATATGTTTTTTTTATTTGAAATCGTTTTTTGTTTTACGAAGTTGAAAGTTGAATTAACGAATTTGAAATCGTTTTTTGCTTTACGAATTTGAAAATTAAATTTAATGAATCTGAAATAGTTTTTCGTTTTACGGATTTGAAAGTTAAATTTAATGGATTGGAAAAATTTTAGAGTTTTCCGAGTACAATAAATGTGCCTTCAGTGAAGATAGAAGATGAAAAGAATCCAGATTCAGTGGGAAGTATTGTAACTGTTAACAGTACTGTACCTCCAGCAACAAAACCCGTAGCCAGGAGACCAACATTGGCTCGTCTTAATAATTTTACAACAATGACACCGCAAGAAATTGCACAGTGGATTGATAAAAGAAGCAGGATACTTTTCCCTGTTGCGTTTCTCATATTTAATATTCTCTATTGGTCCTTTATTTGGATTTGAATATAAAAAACACAATTAAACAATGCTTCCTTATGAGGAAGTAAAAGTGAATAAAAATGTCGACTAGCTAGTCAATTCTGTGAAACTTTAATTGTTTTAAAAAGAAGTTTATAAAACAATTAAAGTTTTATTCATTTTCATTTTTCATTAAGCATTCTCATCAATGCTTGAATGATTTATACGATCAAAACTAGAGAAATAATTCTCTGCAACGCTTAGATTTTAAGGTATTTATACCTTAAGTTATTATAAGTTGTATAGGTATTTTAGTTGATAAAAAGTTTGTTTAATACTGAGCGAAATTCTAATTTAGAATGTTATTATTAAATAGAGAATTTTATTATTAAACTGATGATTAGTGTACGAAATTATTTATAAGAAAATTTAGAATAAGAAAATACCACACGAGGCTTTACATTAAATATCATTTGTTATTAATTTTAGTATCGTGCTTTTTGCTTTTTGCATCTTGATTCATTTTTCTATTTAGAAATAAGAAGGTTCTAATCTAGAAAATAAGTTTAACAATATTTTTTTACAATTGTAATTTTAACTTAATAATGTTTTTATACAAAATTATACTTTATGCAAGACTATTTTATGCAAAACTATTCTTTACGCAAAACTATTTTTTACACAAAATTATATTTTATGCCAAACTATTTTTTACGCAAAACTATTTTTTTACGCAAAATTATATTTTATGCAAAACTATTTTTTTACGCAAAACTATTCTTTTACGCAAAATTATATTTTATGCAAAACTATTTTTTACGCAAAGCTATATTTTATACAAAATTATATATTTTTCGCAAAACTATATTTTACGTAAAATTGTATTCTACATAGAACTACACTATATTTAGAAAATTCAACGGAAATTTCAATTTGATAATTGCTTTCACTAACGTCGGTAATGAAATTGCTGTGCAATTATTTTATATGATCTCGAATTAAAGTAACACTTAAATTATAAGGTGCGCAACTAAAAAGTATGCACATCAGTATAAATGTACATTTCCGTTTATTTGCATTATTTTTCATTGCTATCGAAAGATGGATACTTAATAGCACAAATAAATATAATTTTCAAGTATAAAATTTAAGTGCCATTAATATGAAAAAAACGATCTTTTTATACTTTTTCATTAAAATACATTTTCATTAAAATACATTTTTGTAATAACATTCTTTTGGGATTTTTTTCTTTTCGCGAAACAATTTTTGTTTGCTTTGCTTCAAATTACTTAAAATACACTATGTTAAAATTAACTGAAACTAACAGATTCAGGACTACTTGAACTTGATTAGAAATAACTAGTATTGTAAGGATCGATAAAGTGACCTCGTTATTTCGTCTTCAATAAGTTTAGGACCTGTAAAGTATTTAGTCTGACAGAGATTTATACGTAACACTCATTCTTAAAATAATTTATTGATTTGTATTTTGGCTAAAAAGAGTACTTCTTTCGCAAATGAATATTTTTAATAAAGATACTTAATATTTAAACATATTACCTCTTGATTGAAATAGTAATAAATTTTTAAAAATTCGAAAATGTATGTACAATAATAATTATTACGTACAATTATTATCTTTTATCAAAGAAGTAAATTTTAATGCATAATTTATTCTCTTGAAAAATTAATGCAAGCCTGTCGTTTTAATTTTTAAATAACTTGAATGTTTCAGAAAAAAAATATTTTAACAAGCAAAGTTTAAAGTAAATATTTCAACTGAATAAATAAAAGCACATATTCGTGAATTTACTATCGATTTCTTTTCTGACAATTAGGATTCAATCGATTCAGAGCTAACGGGTCAAACTAACACTGTCAGCATCTGCTACAAAATTACAGACTTTTACTGATAAGTAGTATGTTATTTTACACATACTTTAAAGTTGCAAAAGAATTTTCCAGCATTGTTACTCATACTCTATTAAAAATATTCAAATCTATGTTTTTATTAAACAAAATATTTCTGATCTTTTCTACAAGTTTAATATTATTATTATTTATACAATTCCAAATATATTATTCTTATTAAGAGATTATATTCCAAATATATTTCTTATTAAGAAATTATTTATGTTCCAAATATATTTCTTATTTAGAAATTATTTATATTCCAAATATATTTCTTATTAAGAAATTATTTATATTCCAAATATATTTCTTATTAAGAAATTATTTATATTAATTGTTAACTGCTTGCAAATTTTTGCAGTTTAAATTTTAATTTCTCAACATATTTATTCATGTTTTATTTTTTTTTATACTTGTAAAAAGCAAGTACGTTTTGTTATGTTTAAATAAAAAATATAGACATAAAAATCTTTGATATATTATTTCTTTTTTTTCTTATTTATACTTACATTTATATTCTCATCAATAATGCGGTAGTATTTTTAATATATTTAATATTTTTCTTCAAATCAGATTTAGTTTTCTTTGAATTATAATGATTTGTATTTAAACTAGATTTATTTTTAAAAGCTAAAAAAACTTAATTTGTAAAAAAAAATCTTCAAGATGTATAAATAAAAACTAAATAAATCCCATGAGACGAAAATACTGAAAAAATGGAAAATGTCTTTTTATTTTTAATTGCTTCTAAAATAAATCGTATTAAAGTATCAGTTCAGACACTTGTAAGTGCAGCCTTGAAGTTTTATTTCATTTTTTACAAGTAATTTGCTGCGTGTTACGAATATATCAAATTGTAATAATCTGATTCTAAGTGACCTTACAAAAAAGAGTGAGGTTGAAAATTCCAAAGGAACTATATTGAAGGTCGACCTCGAATATTAGGGTTGAACGAATGTTCACGTGTCTCACGCAAACAAGACCCCATAAAATTTTCTACTCAAAGAGCAGCTTTCTTACCCTGCGTTAAAGAAAATCATGACGAATATCTTCAATCTTTGTTTTAATTAAGTGACTAAGCTTAAAATTTTAAAATAGACATTAGGCTTAATGGAAATTTTCTACTTTTCCAGATTAAAAGCTCAATGAAACTTTCAAGCTCACAGATTCTAAAAGTCAGGAAATGTTTTATTTTTTGTTTTCTTGATAGGAAACAAGTTAACAGGATAATTGAGAAAATATTTCAAAAGTAAACTGGGATATTTTATCAAAATTTATATGAACTGCATAATAATTGAAGGAAATAGAATCCAGAAAATATTCTAAGTAACCAAAAACAAAAACCTTTTAATAAGCGTGTTATCGATCGAAAACTAATCGTGACATTTAATAAATAATGTTTTACTAAATATAATTTCATACAAATGAATTAGGGGGAAAATATCAATAATCTCTTTTCTAAATATTTAATTATAATTATTGAAAATAAAAATTAATGAATGTAAATGAGTGCATTAAGAACCGTTTCTAGAAATAAAAATTATAATCTCACGATCAATGTAGAAATGCAAAAATAATATACAAGAATGCAATTTTAGCAATAATGTAAAATCTACCTTGCCTAATAATTATTATGCTAATGTAAATTATTTAAATTTCCAAATTGCAAAATCAAAAAAGTGTTTCTCACTTTCAAGAATTTATTTAAATTTATGATTCATTCTAGATAAAGATAAAGCTTTATTTCAAACTCAGGCAAAGTAGTAAAATAAAGTAATTGAAAAAAATTACAGTTTGAGCTTCTGATCGTAAAAAAATCGTTTTTATGCACAATCGGATTTCAGTGATAAGCTTCAGATTTCAGTCAAGCGAAAAACAACGAAAGAATTATTCAAATTTTTATTCGATTTCGCGGTAATCTCTAATTTTTGCAAATTTTTCAAAAAACTTAATAAGAAAAATAATAATTGCACGAACAAAATAAAATAATTGAACAAATAAATATAATGAGTGAATTATGAAATTGTTATTATGTAATGAATATAATAATAAATATAATAATGAATATAATAATGAATATAAAATAATGAATATAAAAACAATAAAATATCACAAATAAGTAAAAAAACAAGTAAAATAGCATTGAAATAAACAAAATGTAGTTTTCAATTTTCTTTCGAAATTAAAAAAAAGAATTTATAGAACTGAAGTGTGAGATTGAAAAAGCATTCGTGAAATTCATAAAGAAAATAAATTTGCATTTTTCTTCGTGTGAGTTATAAAAGGCTTCTGAAGAATATAAAAAAAAGTGTTAGAATTTCTTTACATACTCACGCAGTTTGTTGCTCTTTAATAGTTTTTTTTGCGTGTTGAGGGTTCATTAAAAGAGTTGAGAAAATTTGCAGACCATAATTTCAGCAGCCGCAGTAATGACTTGTGTAAACAGGTGTATTAGAAGTTTTACCCTATAAATCTGAGATCGAAAAGGAGAACTTTGTTGCGCAGGTGTCAAGAAAACTGGAGAACTACGCAGGTATTCCATTCTACCCCTGAAAGTTTTCAGTCGCGTTTCTTCTTTTCACCTGCGAACCCGCAATTTTCTTCCTTTAATTTAAAACAGAAATTAACGCACTCAAAATAAATGTTGAACAACGGATATCAAATTGAGTAAAATTGTGCAATATTAAATCAAATAAAAAATGTTAAATCAAAGAATATAAATAAAAAATATTAAATCAAAGAATACAAATAAGAATATTAAAAATGTAAATAGTAAATCAAAGAATATAAATAATATGCAAATAAAAAATATTAAATCAAAGAATACAAATAAAAAATATTAAATCAAAGAATATTAAATAAAATAAAAACTATTGAATCCAATAAATATTACACAAAAGAAAAGAATAAAATCAAGGAATACTAAATTTTATAAGAAATATAAAATTAAAATAACAAAATTACTTTACAAACTTTAACGTAATTGTTATTTTAGATATTTTTATTTTATTTTGAAACAGTTTTTAATTATTTTACAAAAGCGGAAGTAAATGAGGACTTAAAAATAATTTAAGAGTTTAATAATTAAATGATTTAATACTTTTCGAGAAAAGTGAAGAAAACAAGTGATATTTGAAAGTGGCAGAAGTAATGTAGATAATGTTTAATAATAATAATAACAATAATAATAATAATAATAATAATAGTAAAAATAATAATAATAATAATAGTAATAATAATAATAATAATAGTAAAAATAATAATAAAAATAATAATAAAATTACAAAAAAAATATTGTTAACGAGAATGCAATACGATTGGTCGTGCAAATTGCAAGTAAAATTGAAAGAATAATTAAAATGAAAATCAAAAAATTAAGTGCAGAATCTCGGGTTTGAACTTACAAAAAAAGTTGATTATCGAAATTTGGATCAAATTTTCAAGAAGATGACGCAGTGCAGCAGCAGTAGTGGAAGTAGTAGCAGCACAAGTAGTAATGGTCGTGATTTCAAGGATCAATCGATTCGACCTATTGAAGAAAAATTAATGGTTAGTCAAGTTCAATAAATAATTACCAAATGAAATGATTATAAAGAAAAGAAAGAAGAAATGCCAATAATTTTTTTATTTTTTCTTCCATTTTTTTAAAAAAAAATACTTACTAAAAGGATTTAATAGATACAATTTTATTGCTCTCCATTTTTAATAACAATGTGAAAATTTTAATTGATCCATTGAAAAAAAATTCGTTGGTCTTAAATCTTAAAAAACAAAAATTTTGCTCTAACGGATCAATTACAATTTTCACATTATAATGATTTGTTTTATTTTTTTTTATATTTATTGTTTTGTATTTTATTTGTAAAAAAGAGAGTAAAAAAATAAATAAATCGTTTTTTTATTTAAAACACTTTCCAAAAAAAATAATGAACGTGAATAATTAAAACAAAACGAAAACATACTTTAATATAGGCTATTCTGCGATGAAGAAGTGTTTAATTTGTCAGTTGAAATTAAAATAAAATACATAATGGATATAAAAAAGGAAGATCTTAAAATTCAAATTTTTAAATGCGTTTTAAATTACTAGTGATCAAATTCTTGATAACATTTGTGAAATCTAAAGCACCTGGATTTTCTACCATTAATTACATGTTTCTGCACAAACATGATAAAGTGTTTAATGTATAAATAGTTGCAGTAAATTAAGTGACCCGCATTTCTTTTTATTGCATATAAATACCAAAGTAATCTTGGTAACAAGCAATTTTTATTTTTTACAATTTCACAACGATATAAATAAAATTCGGTGCCCTGAAGAAAAAATTATTGAATAATTGTTTGGTTCTAATAATTTTTGTTCAGGGTCACTTATATTATACGTTTACAATAATCGACAATTTTAATAATAATACAACTAATATTATGTATAATAATCGACAATCTTAATAATAATACAACTAATATTATGTATAATAGTCGACAATCTTAATAATAATACAACTAATATTATGTATAATAATCGATAATTTTAATAATACCACTAATATTAAAAAAAAAACAGCAAAATATTTAAGAAATCATTAATGTTTGAATCAAATTAGTTTCTTTATAAATGGCGAAAGAACTCTCATTTAAATATATAGTTAGATCCGATTAAGGAAATACTAATTATGAATAATTAGAAATCAATGATTGATTTTTTCATAAATTCAACAATACTTTTCTATCTCGTTTCAACAAATAATTCTAATTTGACCTGCACTGGCACAGAATATTCAAATTTAAAATGAAATGATTATTAACGCATTTAAATTTGACATAAATATTTATATAAAAAATTGTAAAGTTGATATTGAAAATTTTAACGTCCACACTACAAATTGTAATGTTTATATTAAAAATTGTAATATTTATATTAAAAAATATAATATTTATATTAAAAATTGTAATATTTGTATTAAAAATTGTAATAAACATTCTAAAAAGACCAAAATTAAATACTTAGCATTGAAAGTAAAGGAGAAAAACGAAATTTAGAAAAATGTAAATAAATGCAAATTATGTGAAATCGTTTGTCATTAGCGAAAGAATTGATAGAAAAGAAAACATTAGTAGGGCCAAATCAATATTAGGTCATTGTTCTGGGAAAAAGTTTGTAAAGTAATGAAAGGCGGAGAAGGTGAGATAAAAATATGTAAAAGTCGAGGACGTTGGTAATAATCGATTGATGACACTGATAGAATGTTAAAGTAATAAAAAAGCTTGGTGACTGCGTTATTGTAGGAATTAAGTGCGAGTTAGAATATAAAACAGGTACACATAGCTTATCCTTAGTTTCAATTTCTTATTCACGTGACATTTTTTATTCAAAGACAATATTTTCATCCTCCATTTAATGTGTCAGTTTTTTTTATTAAATTAAAATCGATTTTTAGGTTGCAGTTCGCATAAAACCCCTCGGAAGAAAAGAGCCCGGAAGATCGCTTCATGCCATGAATGAAAAGGTAACTTTGAAATTATTCAATTATTTACAATAAAAAAAAGGCTAGACTAATTCGCAATTTTTTTAAAAATTTATATTATATTTATTTATATTTTATAAAAATAGTATAAAGTAACTTGAATAATATTCGTTTTTATACTTGTTTGGATTGTAAGTAGAAAAAGAAGAAAGTCTGACAAAAATGGTTTAATCTACTTTGCTACAAATAATTCTGACCAAAGTAACAAAAGAATATGTTAAATACAAATTTTTTAAAAAACAAATAATTTAAACAGTTGATAAATTTGTATAAAATGAAAACAAAGAAAAAAATGCTTTGTACATAAAAAGACAAATTTTTCCAGATGGTAATGATAGACGATGTTGATACTGAAAAGCAAAAACGAACTTTTCCCCGACAATATCTGTTTGACGTAGTTTTTGGAGAAGATTCTACGCAGGTTAGATAACAAATTAATTTATTATTCGCAATAAAAATCACCTGTCATAATATTTTCATTGTTTTAAAGTTCTTCTAGACTAAAAGTTTACAGTTGTTTGTATAATAAAGTATAATAAAGTATAATAAAGTATAATAAAGTATTATAAAGTATCATAAAATACCATAAAGTACCATAAAGT